>VDFB02068726.1:0-24607 GCA_007258455.2 Sequoia sempervirens
TTGTGAAGGAAAGTATGCAAAAGAACAGTACTGTTGAAAATGATCTTGATAAAATTAAAGGAACCATGAAAAAAATTGTTGATCAGAATTGCAGAATAGCCAAACATAACTCTTTAATCATCAAAGCCATGACCGAAAGTTTGGAGAAAACCCAGAATAGAGTGTTGATTGTCGACTTAGATAAGGAGAAAGACCAGGATGAGGATGTGGGGATCTCTAGGCGCACTAGATCAAGTATGAAAAGAAAGGCCCTGCCTATCTCAAATATGACTCAGATTCTCATGGAAGGGGGGCAGGACATGGTGGATCTGGAAGCGGTTGCTGATGAGCTCCTAAAGACTATGGGTTAGCTGTGGGTGGGCCCTGGTTTCTCTGTTTGCGAGCATTCTGATGGTTTTTTTGCAGCTTTTTATGGCTGCCAGTTTTAGCTAGTTTTTATCTCTTTGGTAGCCTTCTTTTGTTGTTCGAACCTCTCTTTTTGGTCTTTGTTTGTATTGTTACTTTGTGGTTTCGGGTCCCTGTAAAACCTGTTTATCCCTTTTATCAAAAACAAATCCTACTTGTAGGAATCAAACACAATGTGTCTCTTGTTTTAAATAACATTAATATTGTTAAAAGAGTTGGCATTTGAGGATACAACATTTATTGTGTAAAATTAAACTTTAGTAGAATAAAAGTAATGAAAAAGTTATCTAATTTCATTGATCATTGGAAGAAAAAAATCAACAAAAAATAGATCTAAAAGAACACAAAAATATGACTCTTTCAAATTACACCAATAAAACATGAGAGAAATAACTCATATTACTATTTTTTAACTATTAATAATATAAAAAAAATCCAAATTTTAAGGAAAAAATATATATTCATTTGATTGATTAATTAATTTTACTTTAAAATTATATGAATGCTCAAATGCTGATTTGCAACTAATTAGCCGATAGGCTATTTATGTGGGGGAACCCCACCGACATTTCCAACAGTCAGACATCGGCGGGAACCCCCATGAAACGCGCGTTCAGTGTTTCCGACCACCTTCTCAGCCGGTCTTGTCCAACATGGGTTTCTTGAATTCTGAGTAGGTTGAGCATGTAAAGTGACTGGTCGACTGCACCACTGTTTCAACTTTGACCTTTGCACTTACACGACTACTTCATTTCTCCCATCCGTAACAGTTAACGTTAACACTTGCAACGATGCTTTTCATCTGAATCAGCCTATAAGCTTTGCATATTCCTGAGGCACTCGGAGGTGCTCCTCATTCGATCATCCTTGGTAGCCATGAGATTGTCCTGAAAATCTTCTTGTAGTTTGGCAAGCAAAGTATTGACGAGAATGGAGATGACGGTGGTGACAAGGGTGGCAAGGAAGGTGAGGCCCACGTTAAGGTGGTCTTGTATTTTATGATGATGCAGAGGCAGCGAGCGAAGGAGAGTGGTCACCACGCTCTGAGGAACTGGGGTAGTGAAGAGCGGCCATGCCGCTTGAGCCTCCATGTCACACTGCTAGTCACCACCCACACTACCACCTCCAATGCCTACTGTGATTTCACAACCAACCATGTATATACAACACGCTACTGCCACTCTGTACACCACCCCCACTACTATTTTACTTTCATAGCGCCTGGCCCCTGCATCCCCATTATGAAGCCTCTTCCCTTTACAACACCTTCTCCACACCTTGGCTGCCAATGACACCACGGTAACAATGAGGAAGAGAATGTTAGCCAACACTGAGATCTGGCCATGAATAGGCAGCCTTGTAGGGATTGATCCCAATCTCATAATCACCGTTGCCTTCTTCTTCCACTATGATTGTTTCAACCTCTCTGTCTGTGCCTTTCTCTTTCTCTTTCATTAAGGAATGTAAGTAATAAAGCATTGATTCCATGCATATAGAATATCCCCATAATGAGTAAGTATTTAGCAACTAATTTATAAATGTGTGTGTGGGTATTATTTAAAGAATAATGGGAGAGAATGCTCGAGTCTACGTAAGTATACATTTCATGAAACCGACCCTCACCAATAAATTTATAACAAAACAAAAAAGTATATCTTGCATATCCAATTATTTTGAACCATAAATAATCAATGTAAAATGAGGACCATCATCATAAATTATCATAAGAGAAGTTATACTATCCATAACATCAACACTTATATTATATTTAAATGGGATCACATCAATAATGAATAAATAAAATAATTTCTAGAAATTATAATATTGACATGATATTATATAAGTTTTTCTTTGTTCTCTTTATAGACACCGATGATTTTTCTAGCTATCAATTGTGAATTGTGATGTATATTGACATGTTTATTTTTAAGAAAATGGTTACACATAACCCCATAATTAGTGCTTCATATTCAACTATATCATTTTTGAATGGAAAATCAAGTAAAAAAAGAGATGTGTATCAAGTCACTCAAGGGAGGTATCTGTATCAATCCCACCCTAGAACCAATCATATATCTATAACCATTGCAAAATAAATCCTATGGAACAAAGAGTCAACATGTAGTATATGCTCAATAGGAAAATATGTATTAATAGGTGCATGATTGGGGCACAATGTAGTACCTAATTGATCAATAATTTCTTGAATCCATATATTTAAAAAAAAAAACTAAATATTAAAATATAAAAGTAACATTATTGTGGCTTGACCCAAAATATTAGCCTTAAAAATAATGCATTCTAAGGGATCCTTTTTTATAATCATGTGTATCTCAAAATGTACATATAATGTCTCAATTTTTGTTATAAAATTCCACAACCACACATTATTTTTCCATAGAAATTCACCTTGTCTCATAATCTAATAAGGTGTGACTAATGTAGTAAGCACCAAAATCTTTTCTATTCTCATCATTTTGTGCCAATAAATTTCCAACAAAGGACTTAGTATCAAATACATATAGTCGTAGATATTACCATGAATATCAAGTATATGTACTACTGAATTCATCAATAGAGAGGGAAGTTCAAACTACTTGGTATTTGTTTTGTGTTATAAAATCCAAACAATGAAAAAATAGAAAAATGAAAAAGAAGTAGATACGGAAGGATAGAGAAAGAGAGAGATGAGGGAAAAGAAGTAGAGAGGGAAGGATATAGAAAGAGAGAGAGAGAGAGAGAAGGGTAAAGGGGTGGAGGGAGGTAGAGACAGATAAGTGAGATAGAGATAGGGAGGGAGAGAGAGGTGGGATGGAGAAAGTGAGAAAAGAAATTTCACAAGTAGAGAGAGAGGGGAGGGAGGGAGAGGTAGAGAGGATAGGGGAGAGATATAGAGAATTAGAGGGGGAGGAGGGTAGGGATAAGTGAGAGAGGGAGAGAATTAGAGAGGAAGGAGGAGTGAGAGAGAGAGGAAATACCTAGGTGGGATGGAGGGAGGGATAGGTAGAGAGGGATATGTGATATAGAGAGAAATAGAGAGGGAAGGAGAGAGCAAGAGGGAGAGAGAAGGGGGGAGGGAGGGAGGGAGAGGTAGAGAGGGATAGGTGAGATAGATCATTGCTTTCTTCATGTCGTCCATTGCTTTTCACGACCGTAAATAACGTGGGATCAACCTATCGGTGTAAGTATTACACCTCATTGGGGTGCAAGTGCTAGTTAATAAATATGGTTGGCTAAATAGACAATACACAATTTGTTAGTCACCACCTACTGTATGAGGCAATTCATTGTCACCTAGCTAGCTCAGTCCATGAAGAATAAATGAATAATCAAACCCATTCTTCACAAATGGTTTTGAATATTGTGAAGATGAAACAAGACGCCGATGGTGTTTTTAAATCCTTTCTTCACAATTGATTTTTAAATATTCTCAAGATTAACACAATGTCGGCGTTCCTTTCTTAATAAGAAAACATTTTTTTAGAATACATCTCGACAATTGATTTTTTTTAAGATGACACCGCTTTCTTAAGAAACTTGTGAGTCGTCGATTTCTCTCTTTCACACTGACCAACTAATACGACAATACGACAATTGATTTTTGGCCTATGGGTGAAGACGATGATTCTAGTGGTTAGTAGTTGTTAGATGCAAAAAATAATTGTTTGGAGGATTTTTCTTGGTAGAGAAAGGTTTGGAATAATTTTTTTATTTGTCTCTTTTATCAAAATGAATGTTTTACTTGGGACAACATCAAAAATAAAGAATTGCAAAGTCCTTTTAAATGTGCTTTTTGTGGAATTAATGAGGAATTTTTTCACATCTTTTATTTCAATGTTCCTTCTCTAAGGGTCTTTGGAGGCAATGATGGCATTATTGGAATTGATCTTTTATTCATGCTACTTCCTTATTTACCTTCTAGGCTAGTTTGGGTTGTCCTCCTACTCTTGCTTCTTTTTTATTAGTTGCTTGCGATATTGGTACAATATTTCTCCTTTGGAAAATTTAGTTGGAGAGGAATTGTTAGAGCTTCTAGGGACATTTGAGTCTCATTAAGTTTATTTGGTAGAAGGTTTTAAACTCGATAAAAGATAGTGTAGCGGCTAATTTTGTTTCAATTTGTTTTATATTTCAATTGTTTGCGCACAATAGTCGACATTAATATACATAGGGATTTTTTTAATATATTAAATCGTGAAGAAAATTTAATGCACAAAGAATCTGAAACCATGTAAGTCACAGGTCAAACAATTCCCTTTTTAATGTCACTATTGCTTAATGGATGCTAGAAATCTACTAGTCCACTTCCTTAAAACGATTACGAACAATTTATAAAAGATGAGATAATATTGCATTCCTCTTAATGGATGCCAACTTCAACTAGTCCACTTCCTTAAAACGATTACAAACCATTTATAAAACATGAGAGAATATAGTATTCCTCTTAATGGATGCTAGACATCTACTAGTCCTCTTCTTGGAATATGGCATTCCTCTTAGTGGTAATGTTATGGTTTGCATTCCCTAAGGTGTGAATATTTTATCTCTCAACTAGTTCTCTCTTGATGGTGATATTGAGTGTGGTGTTTCCTAAAGTGAGACCTTTCATGAGCTAAGCAAAACCCCTTTGACTATCATAAACAAAATTCTTGGCTACCAAGCATAACACAACTTGCTTGTTAGTGGTGCCTTTATTTCATGAGTGTAACATAATGCAACTTGCTAGCCTTGTGACTATCATGTGTGGCACCTTATCAAAGTTATCAAGGAGTATAACTTTGGCATGGTTATAGGTACACACTTGGTGTATATTAGACTGCACCAAACCATTGTGTGTTTCTAATATTGCCTTGGGGCTCACCTAGTGCATATCAGACTGCACTAGCCCTTGTGAGTGTATCTTTAGACAAACAACCTAGGATTGATCCATATCATTTGGACAAACAATCAAAGCTTGATCCATTTCCTTTTTCATCTTTGCATTAATTTTGACATTGTAAGATATGGTATCTTATGTCGCTGCTACATTCATATGTATCTTTGCGACTTTGTTGGTTTTCCATGGGATCTTTGATCCTGGAGGCTTGATCATCCTCCTTGATCCTTGTTTTCTCATCTTTCTAACAATTGTACAATCAGACCTTTCTTGACTTATTTTTCTACTTTAGTGTGAGTTTGAGCATATGGCTCATCCTCTCACTAAAGTGGGAGCTAAATCTAGTGTAGAAAAATGTACACTTTTACATTTTCAAACTATGTTTGGGTTCCTTATTTAAATTGAAATTAATTAAGCTTCTAATTGCCTATACATTAAAAGCCTTATTATTCATATTATTAATTAATTAAAAATTAAAAAACCGTCTTGATTTCCAATTAATTAATAAATACGACCGGCTGAATAGACAATACACAATTTCTTAGTCACTACCTACTGTCTGACGCAATTCATTGTCACCTAGCTATCTCAGTCAATGGAGAATGAGTGTAATAATCAAACCGATTCTTCACAAATGGTTTTTTGAATATTCTGAAGATGAAACACGACGGAAAAATGTGTTATTTCTGCATTGTGGAATTTCTATCTAAACTCTGGAAGACGTCGACGTTCCTCTCTTAATAAGAAAACGTGTTTTTGGTATACATCTCGACAATTGATTTTTAAGATGACGCCGTTTTCTTAAGAAACTTGTGAATCGTCGATTTCTCTCTTTCACACCGACCAAGTAATACAACAATAGGAAAACGACGAGCTCATTTATCTATTTCTCTAATAGAATCATGTGGGGGTTTTGATAATTCTTTTAATTATTATTTTTTTATTATTTTAAATTTTCTTTCAAAGTTATTTTTCCATTCATCTCCTTTTCCCCCTTTATTCATTTTAATTTTCAAGTATTTGTATTATTTGTGTATTTTTAATAATTAAGAATTCATAGACCAAAAATATTAAAAAGGGGAACCAATGATAAATCCTTATCATTTTGAAGAAGATGAAAAAATTTAGTAGCTTGGTCAAGGGATAAAGAATCCTGATCAAGAACATTCCATCTTTGAGGAGTTGTTGAAGCCCATTTAGATAGAGAACCATCAACAACATTCCATTCTCAAAGAATATGAACAAAGGAGATGAAACCAAAATTTTGAAAAAGATATTAGAATTTGAGCAACCAAAGAAGGCAGCCTCCAAGAAGAGTCATCAGATCTCTCTTTGTTCAAAAGAGAAACTAGAATCACATAGTCCATCTCACAAATAACATTTTTCCAACCCAATTAAAAAAAAAATCTCCAAAACTACAATAAGTGCATGGACTTCCATATGATTATTAATACCGAACCTTATAGTAACAAAGAAAAAAAGTGAATCAAACTAGTATTATCATGTCCAAGGCCACCAATCCTAGCTATGCTAGGATTACCCTTAGAGGATACAATAGTAATTATTTTTAAAACACCCATAGGGGGACACAACCATTTACCAACTCTATTAGCCTTTTACCGACTTATTAACCTTATGGGAAGATTCGACTTGAGAACCATAATAATAAAAACTAGTCAAACAACCTAAATATAATTTATTTGCAATCAATATATATACTAGCGCTTGCACCCCAACAAGGTTCAATTGTTATGCCGATAGTGAGATATACTCTAGCAATATATTGAAGGGTAGGGGGAAAACAATCGCAAGAAAATGTGAATTGCTTTTTGTAAGGCTAACTATTTTACAACAAAAGCAATTGGTGATGCGGTATGAGAAGGTTTGAATATGAAGAAACAAAACTGTATTTAAATTGGTATGCTATGCTAAATGGTTTTACAACATAGTATATTTTGTACAATGAAAGAAGGGTTGTAAATTAAAAGGTCGATTGGACCAAGTACAAGTGTTGGTGGTTAATGATACACCTTGTGGCCGGATGTAACATAATCGAGAACTATATGTTGTAGGGAAATATTTTTATAATACAAAAACTATTTTATAACACATCAAAATCACAAACTCAAGAGATTGGTTATGTACAATACAATTATTGGTGGTTGACGATGAGGTTCTATGATAAATGCCATTTGTCTTCAAGACCCATAGAATAAAAGCAATGGAATGGTTAGATGTTGTGATTTTTTTTTGACTTGTATAATGATTTCTACTTATTCAATTTATAATACTACTACTATTAGAAAATATTTTTGCCAATGTATGAACAAAATCACCATAAGAAGTCGAATATGTTGAAGCCATTGATGATGTCGATGCTTGTGATTGATATGTATGCTTGAGTCGTGATCTCTCGTCCTTGTAGTTGGTTTTGTCATGGTTTGTGGAAAATATCTGCAAAAGATAACTTTGTAAAAGTGGAATTGATGATCCAACAATAACTGGGAGAGATGTGAGGGAGAAAGGGATAAGAGTTGTGTACCTTTACTTCTTAGAGAAGGTTGTTGTAATCAAGCTTCCTCTTCTTTGCTCATAATGTGTCATGCCCATAAATTTTGCTAGAAAAACTGAACTACTTTTTTTCCCTTACATATTAATACAACTAAATAAATAGCTCTCTAAGTACCAAGGTGCAACATGATCCAAGTTGCTCACAAAGGATCATAATAGCATTATTTTTAGAAGTTAGTTTATCATTATAACATTGTCTTTATTTAACCAAAAATAATAACACAATATTTACTCTCCACCATATAATTAAAATGTTATTATTATTTAATTAAAATAATGTATACATAATAATTTTCATGTTATTCTAGTCATTGCTAAGATATTATTAAACCCTTCTTAATATAAAATTTATTGCAATAATATCAACTTATATCCAATTAATATTAACCCTCTAATACTAATATAATTTCTTTATTTAATATTTTATTATCACCAATACTAATACTAATATTAGAATTAGAGTTAATATTAACACAATTTTTAACTTTATGTTAATAGAAGATGTTGTAGAATTAATTAATTTATTTTAATCTTCTTTTAAGTAGTATTTGCTGAGCAAGATTATATTTTCTTGGCGAGAATACTAAAATTCTCTAAAACCATTTTTATCATTATTCCATTAGCTATTAATAAACAATAAACTTTACCATTCAAATATTTATTGCAATATTAGAAAATTTCTTCTTTTCTACATTACTAATATTACCCTCAATATTGCCACTAATATTTGAGTTTATATAATTCAATAATATCAATATTAATAACATAGTATTAATATGGATATAATTTTCTTCATTATTATTTTTATATCTGTCTTTAAATACCACTAATATATTAAATGGCATTTTCAATGTTAACCCAATAATTGAATTTAAATTAAAACTAATTATTTCTATTACTATTATTATTTTTACTTAGATTAATATTATTCATAATATTGTTAATATTATCACATCATGTTAATATTAGTACTTTTATTTTTAAAAAATCACTACTACATTGTGATTACTAATAATAATCATTAACACTAAAATCACCTCTAATCTTAAACTAATATTAAATTTGTGATTAAAATTATTGTTAATATAACCATCACACTTACTAATATCATTATTAAATTTAATATTAATATTTCTAATGTTATGAACTTAATATTAATTTCACTCTTGCAAGATTGTTAAAAATATGAACAATAGTTTCTACCCTTGATTTTAATACTGGACTTACCAATGATGCTCAAAAAGATAAAAAATGTTAAAACCCGTGTTACTATTATAATTATCCTAATTTCTTGTAATAACAGTATCAACAAAAATTACCATCAAATTTAATACCAATTTTACTTTATGTATAAACATATCACATGACTACCTTTATAATTAAAAAGGTCATCCCGCCCATTCACTGAGGTGAATACAATCAGTCCCATTAAAAAAAACTCATTGAAACAAAAGAATTGATGAAGTAAATCTTGCTTAATTTTAATGTAATTCTTTCAACGCTCCTGTCAATAGGGGAGACGGCTGCAAATTTTGGTTGCTGACTTCTGCACTGTAAGAAATGCTTTTTTTTTTTTTTCCTATTTGTTTGTATCATCATTGGGTAGACGCAGTCAATTTAAATGTGAAAGTGAAAAACTTATCGCTTTCTAAGAAACTACAACATAGGTGATAGGTATATTTTGAAATTTTATTCTTACTCACCCAACATGGCTCTTACACTCATCGGAGACAGTAACTTTACGTTGGTTTCACGGGATTTCAAAAAAGAAGAAGTGAATAGTAAGGAAAGTATCACGCATTAACTAGCACCCAAGGGTCAATGTTTCATTTATGAAAAGAAATAAATATTTATATATTTTTCTCCTCCAGATCTATATGAAAATCAAATCATATTCCATTATATTAAAATCAATTCATATATATACATTTATTTATTTAGTGTGTATTTGTTAACTCATTCATAGATTATAAAATATTAAAAAAAAAATATATTTTATTTAAATATATTTTAAAGTGTATGAAATAAAACTTAATAAAAAATTAGTGATTATACCAAAAAAGAAAAGAAAAGAAAAATATTTTTTTTTTTAGGGCACAGCTGTGTGGAAGGGCCGCAACCTCTTATGAGGCGAGGCCTCCATAGGAGCCACCGCCGCCTCTTAGTAGGTGTGCAACTATTGAGCCACCCCACCTTCCAATTTCTTCTTTGATGTCACCAGCAAACTCCCTGCGTGTGCTTGAATGAAGTTTTTGATTAAGGTTTGGGCATCCATCAAATCATAACAAAAAGAAAATGAATTCTTCTTTGCTAGCATAGCTGTAACTACCACTTCTGATAACCAGGTGTCGACTCCTATGTTGTAGGCATTGTCTCCCACTTACTCTGCAAAACTTTTAAGAGCATAAAACTAAAATGATTTAATAGTTGCATTTTTCATGAATAAACCCAAAAAAACATATATATACAAATATATATATCTCTGCCAATCTACTATTACAGATGCAACAATAAAAACAAAAAAACAAATGAGGATATTTTCTATTCTAAGTAGCAAGATAAAGAAGAGGAAAAAAAAACTTATCTTAAAATGCATTTCTATCTGTAACAGTAGGATTGTTGTTCCTATAAAGTAAGGTAAGGAGTGAATGTCTAAGATTAGAAAATAATGGAAGTTCCAAAAGAGAATTAAAATTGAAATAGAAGAGCGAAAATAGTCCTCAATGGTTCAGCTCTATCAATGTTTTTTTTAAACATCCTCTTACCTTATATTCTGCTCTGCAAACCTTGACCAGCAACATTCGTCCCATTTTCATCGATCTCTTTGGTTGGAAGATGATCATTACATTAGAACCACTTTCAATTTAATGCTCTGCAAGGTGCACCAGTACAGCTATGATGGCTTAGCAGGATGCTTTAAAGGATGGGTGGTCATTGAGTGTAGACGGTGCATTACCTAGTCAAAGAAAATCTAGCGCTATCTTGTTGGGCCATGTTTGCAATAAATTACTCTGCCACCAACGTCATGCAATGGGTGTCATAAGTTTGGCAACAATATTGATAAACTACCTCAAGTTAAATAGGAATGGCCATGCCTAGTTCCGTACATCTTCTGTAACACCAGTGAAGGCCACTCTTTTCATATTGTTCGCCCGTCAACTCCAAGGTCTCGGGATTACAAGCCGACAGCAGAAAACTTCATGACGTCAGAATGATTAGCTGATTGCCAGGCACCACCAGGTTTTCGGTGTCAGACTGCTAGAAATTCCGGTGGGGTTCCCCCACAATAATAACCTATCGGCTAATTAGAGAAAATAAGAACAAGATAAAAAAAAAACTTAGCTGCTACAATATCTTTTATCGAGTTTAAAGCTTCCACCAAATAAACTTAATGAGACTCTAATGTCCCTAGAATCTCTAAAAATTCATCTCCAACCAAATTTTTCAAAGGATAAATATCGTATCAATATCCCAAACAACTAATAAAAAAGAATCAAGAGTAGGAGGACAATCCAAACTAGCCTAGAAGGTAAACAAGGAGGTAGTATGAATAAAATGTCAATTCCAATAATGTCACCATTGCCTCCAAAGACCCTTAGAGAAGGTACATTGAAATAAAAGATGCTAAAAATTTCCTCATTGGTTCCACAAAGATCACACTTATAAGGACCTTGCAATTCTTTATTTTTGGTGTTGTCCTAAGTAAGACATTTATTTTGATAAAAGAGACAAATAGAAAAATTATTCTTGGATAAAAAAATTATTCCAAAACTTTCTTCACCAAGGAAAATCCTCCAAACAAATATTTTGTGCATCTAACAACTACTAACCACTAGAAAGAGAGTGAAATCCTTTAAGATCATTAATCCAAGCTAGATATTCTATCTTTTGCAAAGAAGAACAAGGATGATTAGCAAGGATATAAGCTACAGTAGCCCGAGAATCATGATCTTCACCCATAGACTACAAACTAATATATTCCTAGTGAAAAATAGAAGTATTCCCCACCCAATGATAATCTTTGAAATAAAAAGTTTCAGATCAACCAACATCCAAATAAATTTTATTCAAAAGGTGAAGAAGAGAAAACAATTTAAAGAATTGAGGAGTGATTATCCCATGAATCAATCTAAAAGAGAGCCTTATCACTAGAATTGACAATTCAAGAGAGGACTCGCTTAATATTGTAAGCACCCTTCTTGATAGTATTTCATAACATAGAACCTTTATCAATAAAAACACAAACATAATTGTTAGATGACCAAAAAAATAGAGAGGAAGAAAATATTAAATTAAAATTTGAATATTAAATTTCTTGTCTTGATATTCAATTTGAACAAATTAATAAATCATTTTTAATAAGAAAATGTTATTACCACTAAATTAAAATAACTATAGCAATAAATATTCATTAATCTAACTTTATAAATTTTACATGTTGCACGGCCCTTGTTATAATTGTAACTCATATCTGTCTGTGACAATGTTATGGTGAGGATTTTCGGGACAACCCTCTGCTATATTTTTTTTCCTACAAAGTAATGTTCGAAGCCTTTTTGTGAAGGTTAAGGTGTCTATTGTTAATGAAGCAACATACTAGCTAGTGTGCTGTACTAGTATCTCTGTTTCAGCCAGCAGCCATGGCCGGCCTTGACACGGCCGCACAAATCTTTGTCCAGTTGGTGCCTTACGCATGGGTTTCAATAAAGAAGTTTATTTGGTTGAACAAAGAAATTGAAGGTACGAAAGAAAAATTGGAAGGTTTAGAGGAGCCGCAGGTCGGCGTTGATCACGAACGTCTCATCAGAGGAAGTTGCAAGGCCTCATCTGCGGTCGATGGTTGGAATAGAAATGTGATAAAAACAAGAGCAGAAGTCGATAAGCTTGCAGACGAGTTTAAGAGAAACTTTCAGTGCGAGCATCAAAATATGTGTGTTGGTGGGTGTCGCAATTTTTGGCATGCGGAGAAGATGGATGGTGACAAGTTTGAAATGGAACAGCCAAACGAGTGTCTTGGTGTCTCTCCATATTTTTGGCATCGATACAAGATCAGCCGCTAGGTGGATGAATGCAAGTCTACAACAGAACTACTCCTAAGGACATATAGTGGGTTTAATGGCGATTATTCGGGTGGTCCATTTCCTTACCTCAATCATCCAGGCATCTATACAGAGGAATCGTTTGAAAAAGAAATACCACAGATCAAGAAATGCCTAATGGACGAAGACGGTCAACTTATGGGAGTGGAGGGTGAAAACAGTGAGCTTACGTCTTCGCTCTTAAAACATGTCTGTCTCGATGATGAGGTGAGAGAGCATTTTGATCATATGATATTTTTCATAGAAGGCTCCTCTTTATTCACTTTTTTGAGACGAAAGAAGTTTCCCCTTTTTATTCTCATCTTGAATAATTTGCAAGAAAAAATCAACGATAAAATGCTTGACAAATTCGTTACAGGCATAGGGCTGCCCTCGTTGAAGAAAAAAAGATGTAAAATTATTATCAGCTTTCCGAAAAAAAAATGGTTGCCGATATATTGAAAAATCAAGAAGACTTGTATTACGTTTTTGCCCAGAGAAGCATCGTCATGGATTCCCTTTCAAAAGGCAGAAGAATCTGTCTTGCCCAAAGAAACATGGTCATGGAATGCCTTTCAAAAGGCAGAAGAATCTGTCTTGCCCAGAGAAGCATCGTCATGGAAGGCCTTTCAAAAGGCAGAAGAATCTGTTCCCCGTGTACAGAAACTGGGAGATGTCTACCAAACTAACGAACCCTCCAGTGTCAATCTAAGGCTAAATGCCATTCATATGTACTGTTTTGTTTGCGTGCTCCAATTTTATTTTGGATACGACACCATTCTATTGGTTTCCCTTGTTACCTGGCTTTTTGTTTTGACTTCAATCTTTATATTGTGGTTGTGGAGCACAAGAAGATGGGTACTCAAGATTTCTCCGGTGGGGTCTACTCAGGAATTGGAGCGCTCCGAAACTGAAGGGTGGAACACATTTTCTACCTGGTTTTCATGGGATGAAATTGCTCAAAGAGGGGGTATCAATTACACGACGGGTTTTCAAAAGAAGAAACTAGAAGTGAGCTCCATTTCAAGGTTTGAAAGGATATTGGATGCAAACTCTGAACCAGAGATTGTTCCCATTGACGACTGGAAGTCTATCGTGATAGCAGAAAAGGAGGAGATTTGGGCGGGGAAATAGCAAATTAAACAATTTGTATACCACATAGGGTTTGAGCTTTGGAAGCTATTGATTAGTCGTATAATGTATGCTATGGCAACATGCAATTAAAAATAGCCTATTCAATTTTTAATTTTTTTTTGGCTTTTCAGTAGGCTGTGGGGTAATTTGTCACTCGATCACTCTAAATTAATTGTGTAGATTTCAATTTCAGTATTAGACTCTTTATTCTTATCTTAATTTTAAAAAAAATAAAAAAATTATTGAAAATTTAATTTTTTATGATTTTTCTATTTTTTTTTTTAATTTTATTGTTCACAATATAGTATTTATATTGAATTATTTCAATTATATATTTTTTTATGTTAATTTAATTTATTTATAATATAATAATTAGTATTGACTTATTTCAGTTGTATAAATTCTTATGATTTTACCTTTGTCTATTTAAATTTTTGTTTGACCTTCTCTTTTGTTGTCTAATTTAAAGACCATAAAATGTGAGAAAATTCAAATACAAAAATTTCATTAGAAACTAGCTAGAACCAAAATTATTGAGTCTTATGAGATTTTTAGGGGTAGACTAGTCTTGGATGATCTAGATCTTCTTTAGATCAACATATATGCCATGGTTGTTGATGTAATAAATCCTATTTATACTAAAAGATCAATTTTACCCCCTCTTTAAATATTGGTATCGAATTTATTTTGATGTAGGGTGGAAAGAATGGATTGAATATATTGCAAATATTTTTCACATTTCTTTTTGAAGAGGAGGATCCCATCCAAGTAGATAAGTTTCAAAAATAATATGTGAAGTCAAAATGAGAATATCTTTCATCATCTCATGAATATGGTTGGTGTATTGGTCATATCAAATATCATCCCCAACTTCTCAAACAAGTCTTGTGTGGATTTGAATGCAATCTTCATTTTTGTTTCATGAAGAAAATAATTAACCATAATAATATCAACAAGTTAGAAGTATATGATATAATTTTAGGAATGCATATAATTAAATCCCCAAATTAATACATGGTCTCATAATTCTCTCATAGTAATATTTAAATATTGAAAATCATGTAATATCAATTTAAAGCAAGTTTAATACCAACCAATCAACATTGAACTTGATTGTTGTTGGTCTCAATAAAAGAATATTGTTCCTTGGTGGTTAACATCTACATTCATGATCAATGTTATCTCAAGATGTGGGGGAAAGGGCACAATGAAAATGATTTTCTACCTAGATAAAGACTACTATTCTATCTAACATATTGGCTACATAAAAGTCAAGATTATTTCTTAATAAAGAGGTTCAACTATACATTTTTTTAACACAATGCATTACAAATCCAATGTTTAGAAAGTAAATATACAACATCATCTAGTGACTTATTACATGTATTCAAAACTATACAAAATTACAACTACAAGTACATTGAGGTAATAGGCTAGTACTTTTCAATTGTTGTGTATTATTCCCTTGAGTAGGAGAGGTATAACTCAAGAATTTTTTTTTCAAGATCATATTTTTAATGGATATCAATTCATCCTAAAGTTCCTTTTGGATCAAATTGGCTCATTACTACCATGTACTCCTTTTCTAGCTTAATCCCCACTCATGATTCTAACCATTAAGACCCTGAACATTTCATTTACAATTCATTTACCTCTTGAACATTGCTTATTTTACTTATAGATTCCTAAGTCTATATACAAATAAAAGATTCCACATGTTTGCAATTAATAAAATATATGATTCATATGAATATAATGTATATGTCTATTATCTATGTTACAAATTCAATATATCATAATAGTTGACACTTTTTCATTTGAAAACATGTTATTTTCCCAATTAATGCCAACATATAACACACTTGAAATTATCAACATAGAAAACACTTTATTATAAATTTACAATCTATCAAACTGAAACTAATAAATAATTTTAAAATTATATATTTTATCACTTTTATACAAGAAATACGTAACTAGCATTTTTTTCATCCACACAATGATGTCTATTAATTGGTGTAATTACCTATTCCCTTTAAAGTTTACTAAAAAATATGTTAAATCAATAGAATAATATATATTATTTATAGTCCGATTCATCAAGCATATATGGAGATGTTATACATTATGTTAATTGTATTTTTACAATTATACATATAATTATAATCTAATAAATTCAAGTTTTATTGAGAGTTGATAAACCATATTTAAATAATTTTGATTATAAATTTATATATTTTACTAAATCACATTTTTTATAAAGACTCTAATATGTATTGATTTATTCACACAAAGGAATCAACTAATATTTAAATAAGTTAAATTATGTCAAACATATATTTTTTAATTAATTTAAGGGTTTTTTTGGTTGTAATTCAATATTTATAAATGGAGACATTATGAGTCTCATCTCATGTTCTAGATACATATAGGAAGTAATTGTATAAAAAAAATATGAATATTGGCAATTTATATTTTTCATTAGATAAATAATTGTTAAAAATTATATCTCTTACATTAATATTATTTTTAAGTTTGTTTTAAAAAATATCTATGAAATCAACCAGCCAAATATGATTTGAAATTTTGGTACACAAATCTTACACTTGATTATATTTAAAAGTATGTTATTTCTTTAAACCCACCTCTCAGTCATGTTTGGAAACAGGTTGAGCAAGGTGGTTTGGTTTCATTCTTGGAAAAACTTCATGGGCCTAATCCTAAGGCCACTGACTACTTTGAGAAGAATTGGAATAATGGAGAAATTGTCCTCTTTGGAAGAAAGGTGAAATTGGATGAGAAAATCATAGGAGAGGTGACTAGAATGTCCATTGAGGGCATGGAATTTTATCATGACAGAAGGTTTTTAGACGAAGCAGTAATCAATTTCCCAAAGAAAGAAAAGGAGAAACTGAAACTAGTCAAAGTTTCCAATAGCTATTTCAAAATTGACTCCATCAAGGTGCTTTGGAGAAAGGTGCTCCATGTAATTATGGAGTATATTACCTTGGACGTGATATTCACCAGAGTTTATGGTTATCATTTGCTCTCCTTAACCACTTTTTCCATAAGGTATGAATTTATTTTCCTCATTACTTATTCTGTTTGTTGAGCAATAGCCTTGAGGATGACAAGAAAAATCCTAGGAGAAACCCTATTCTTCATCCTAGGCTTATTAGGTTGATCTATGAACATTTTCAAAGCTTGTTGGCTTTATCCAAATCGATTTCCTCCACAATGTCTGAGGACTATGATACAGACAGTGGTGGTTTGGAGAATCATTCTAAGCCTAACCCAAAGATAATTATTGAAGCCCATCCATCCTCTATCCTTTCTAGCAAGAAAACCTAGCTTTGTAAACCCTAGCACACGTAAGTTAACCTTGAGAATTACCCTGGCTTCCTGACCCCTTTAAAGAAACCCACTCTCAAGGGTTCCCTTGCCAATAAGTTGGTTTCCTACTTTGCAGACTCTCTGGAGGACAAAACTGAGAACCCTTAAGTTAGAAGAGATTTTGTTTCTACCCTTCTTACCTCTTTTAGAGATGATGGAACCAGATTTCCCAACTCCCCTAACTTGGATGATTTCAACCTCATTTTAGATCGAGAGCAGTTTGGAGATATCCTTGCCTCTGCTAGAAGTGGCGTTGGTGATATTTTTAGGGTTATGAAATGGGCCTATAAAGAAATCAATGATCTTAATCTTAGAAATAGGGTTCTAAATGGAAAGTTGGAGGAATTGGAACTGAAGCTATTAGCTTTGAACAATGAAGAAGGAAAACAAAAAAGGAACAATACAGGGATGAGAGATGATGACAATGAGGACAAGTATAAGACTCTTGAAGTTGAAATTGTTATAATTAAAAACAAAATGAAAATTGTTGTGGAACAAAACCATAGAATGGCAAGGCACAATGCCATTATCATTAATGCAATGTCTGAAAAGTTGGAAAAGTTGTAACAAGGCTTGTTGGTTGTTGACTTGGAAGAGTACAAGGATAAAATCAAGGATGAGAACCAAGGAATATCGAGAGGACCCATGCCAATCTTAAGAGGAAAGTGCCTCCTACTCCCTAGATGGTCTAGATCTTAAAGACGGGGGTTCAAGAGATGAACGACATGGAAGCTAAGATAGTGGAAATTTTAAAGTCCCAAGTTTAGTTGCTGCTAGTATTTTGTTTGGTCTTTTTGGGGTCTTTTTTGTGGCCCTTGTTGGCCTTTTTTTGGTGGATGTTGCTTTGTTATTATGATGTCCTCTCTATAGTCGCTCTGTTTTTGGGTTCTTTGACAATTTTTTTCTTTTGTTGGTAAACTTTGTGCTTTTGGGTCCTTGTAAAACCCATTTTTTCCTCTTTCAAAAACAAAGAAGAGAAAATATCATCAAACTTGGGAAGAAAATAAAAAGACTTATATCTATGAGAAATTAAAGATCAAATATTGAGGTGGAAAAAACCTCCTTCACTTCTATATTTTCTAAATAAATGGGGTTTCCTTAAGATGATATAATAAATATCACCATTAAAACTAAATTATTACCCTAATAAAAATCAAACCTACTATATAGTGTACCCCTATATCATCCATCACTTCATGTCTATATATTGATTCAAGGGAATCAAGGCTAAGAACCTTATTAAATTATTTATTATAGCACAAAAATTTTAATGAATTTTTTATAATAACCCCTTATATTAATTATACAAAAAACATGATACTTGGAACACACAAATAGATTAAACTAAAAATATGTTTTTATTAAGTTGTTTTGAGTCTATTAGGATGACACAAAGATAGAGTAAATATCATATTTTTTCTTATACCTAGTTGGGAAATAGAATAATTAAATTTATATAAAAATTTAATAGCCAAAAGCAATGTTGATACCTTAATCAAGATGTCACAAAAGACACTCTCCCTTAAAATGCATATGAAAACTAGGTTCTACACATGCAAATTTAGAAGAAAGAAATATATTTGTAGAATTTTAATTGTGTTTACTTAGTAACCAATGATAATGCTCATATATTCATTTTATTGTTGTAAGAAGAGATCTTGCAAAATATTTGTAAGGATTTTACATTCATCTAGCTATCCAACTAAACAATTCACATTAAAAAGTGAACATGATACACATGGAGACACTTAAGGTTGATTGTATTTTCAATAATTGACTCTTTAAAACATACACATATTTATTACATATTTGGGTCAAACATAGATCATTGTACATTTCTAAAATATATTTATCTAGAGCTAGAAATGAAAAAAAAGGGTTTCCTATGAATATCTCTTTCTACTCACTCTACAAATGGTTCCATTTTTCTATCTCTTTGTTCACCTTTAAGCGACAACCTTTAGATTCTTAACACCCAAGGAGAGAAATACAAAATTCATTATGAATTCAATTTACCCATGAGTGGTATGATTGTATTGAATTCCCATACTTGTTCAACACCATTTTTTGAAAAGTGTGCTATAGAATGCAAAAAAAAAACAAAAAATTACTAGGGAAGTGTGAGGGTGGTTTTGTTTCTAGAACTCCAAATGCCTCTTATAATTATGGTACAATTGGATCTAGATTTAAGCAACATGGAGAAGCCAAGTAAATATGATGCATACAACACTAAGAGATTGTGTAGGATTATTATAATTGAATTTACCACTCAAATATATCTTTATTCGACTAAAAAAATGTTTTGAGCACTAAAAAATTATATTAATTAATAAATACAATTAGTTGAGTAGATAATTCATTGAGGATTTTTGATTTATAGATGAAAGACATTAATGTCAAACATTAGTTATGTACAATGATTGTATAAGAAGAATATGGATGATGCATCACAACTCACTCAATTTCTTGATAATCATCAGAGTGCACATTGACTTTATTTATTAATTAATTTCAAATTGATAGTGATACATTTACCCATATTTATTAATCAATTGAAAATAAAAAATTTGACATATTCTAATTTTTGATTAATTAATAGTAAATATAGTCGGTTGAATAGACAATACACAATTTCTTAGTCACTACCTAGACACAATTCATTGTTACCTACCTAGCTCTATCCATGAATAATAAATAAATAATCAAAGCCCATTATTCACAAATGGTTTTTGAATATTCTAAAGATGAAACATGAGGGAAAAATGTGTTTTTCTAAATTGTGGAATTTATATGTAAACTTTGGAAGCTATTAATGTCAATAGTGTTGGCTTTTAGTTGTTTATGTGTTAGTTTGTGCTTGATGTCAAAAGTGGTTGGTTTGCTGATATGCGAATATATGTGATGATATGCTTGATGGATGTTGATGCGTGATGGATGTTGACAAAATTCATTCTTAGATTGGGTGTTCCATATAGATTTTGCTGAAAATTGAAGAGATAAATTTGAGGACATGTATTTGTTTTAGGTATATATGGAATTGTTACTTAGTTATATATGATGACTCCAACTTACTTGTTTATGCATCATCAGTTTGGGTAATTATCTTGGTTGGCACAGTTTACTTGTTAATCTTTAAACAGGTATCTTTGACATGTGCTATGTCTTTGAAATTTTGGTTACATTGTGGCATATGATCACATATGATCAGTTGGTTTGGCTACATACTTGTCCATGGTCTTATCTTGATGGCATATGATCAATTTATATCATGATTTACCTAGTAGCAAACTCTTGATACTCTTAATATATGCATGTTGGTACTGAGAATGATTAACTTTCAGGGAGCTACAAGATAGGATTTTACATGATAACATTGGTTTTGATTAGGTATTTTTGACTCCATGGAAAATAACATACATACTCTAGCATATACTTAAATGGCAAGGTATACATTTGTAGGTTCATTTTGATTATGCATATTTCATTGCATATCTCATGACATTTTGAATTGGTAATATCATTATGCCAATGATTTCTACATGGGCATTATAAGGTGACTTTGATAATCAATGTTAAAATGTTCATAGCCATCTTGTATGATCATTTAATGTGGCATATATTATAATCCTAAATTTGTTTCTTTTGGTTCATTGTATTCCTTGGCATATTGGGTTGTTATTTCAATTCTTTTTGGAGCTATCTTTTTCATTTTCGAGATAGTCACATGGTAGTGACATCAATGTTATATGTAATCACTAAAAGTTTTTATTATTACATTTTTGAAAAGGCCAACAACCATAATTGGCAAAGAATAAAACTCATTATAATGTTGGGCATTATTATCAGACTCTAAAACATTATGGTGGTTTGTTAATTATTGTGTTTGATTTTCTTAGACCTCAAATATTTTGACAAAGTCCTCAACATACTTGAAAGAAAGAAGTTTTAGGGAAATATTATTGATGGAGAGTTTGGAACCCTAGCCGTTGCCATGAATAGCTTGTATCTGCAACAACAGTTGGATTTATTGATAATTCACAGTGGTTTTATAGACTCAGCTCAATGTATGAGCTCGATTAGTAATACATGGTTGAAAAGATGAGATCCGACTATAAAAGTGTTGTTTTGTTGGCTAGATAGTGGGCTCTCAGCTTAGCTTTGGGCATTCTTATAGGTGACTTTGTCTTCGACAGCAAGGTGAGGAATTTTGTTGTTTTGAGTGTAGTATTTCTTTTGAAGAAGCAAGGTATAGAAGATTTCAAAGGATAAGATTATTTTAATCAATTTTTTTTTGAAAAATGATTAACATTCATTGGCAGTAATGTAATTTGGTTAGAGCTTCTCATTTCACTTAGGTAACTATTTTTTTGTTGAGGGTTTCTAAACTATAACCCGAGTTGTTTTTCAGTTATTAAGCGATTAAGAAGATCTTAATTTTGTGTTTTTGAAAAGAAAAGAAAGGAAGTTGTTATATGTGCAAGAATGTCAACACTTTGTGTTTCTCAGTTATTTGACAGTTGGCCATAACTGTTACAAATGAGTTTATTGTCAATACTTTTGTTAAACTGCTTAATCCATGATGATTATGGTTGGAAAACTTGTTAGGGTTTCTAGAAACTCAACTGGAGTTTGCTATTTAAGTTTCAAAAATTGTATGCAGAGATGATCAATAGAGGGATCTATGGGATGATGTATCAGTGAAGAGAAGAAGAGATTTTATGAGTATTCTTTAAGTGAAATAGAAAGTTGTTCTCTATTGAAAATCTATTTATTATTCAAGAAGATGTTGATATACAACAGTCTTCAATGGGCTTATTGAAAATATTTCATAGTCTTTGAAGCACCCCTAAATCTGCAAGTGATCAATCTATTTCAACACTCATTAGTGGGGTTAGTTCATGCACATGCAAACTTATGAGCACTCCTATGAAATAACATGTCAATGCTCAAAAAATGCAACAAATAACAAGGATGATTAAAAGACATAAAAGCATTGCATGTACCTATTCCATATTGGATTGGTGTCACTTGTGCAAAGTGACCCTTTCCCAATCCTTGCTAATCTCAGTGATAGATGCCTTGAAGATGGAGTGAAATGAGAAAAAATAGTTCTCAATTGAAGAGAGTAACTTTGCATAAGATTGTGGATGCATTGTTGAAGAATGAGGCTTCTATTTATAGACTCTCAAGTTGAAAGAGTGTTTAGAAGAGAGCAACGCGAGATAAGAAGGTGCCACTTGTCACTTTGTGAATGGTTGAGGAATGTGCAAGTTTTAGTCAATGCACCAATAAATGAGATTGGTTGGCCTTTTCAAATTCAATTTTGGCTTGTTGGAGGGAGAAAAAGAGACTTTAATGCCAAGTGGGGGACATGTAAGAGGGGTGTTATTGCCATGTTGGAAGGGACAAGTCAACTTGTTTTCAAATTCAAACTTGAGGAATATTCTTCCAAAGATGCTTTGTTGAGGGAAAATGATAATTTTAATAAATGAATTAAAATGATTTATTGGTGCAAGTGGCAAAAGCTAGAGGATGTGATGGGTGATTAGATTAGATTAATCAGGATTAGATTAGTTAAGATGATGTTAGATGCTTTTGACCCATTTGACTTAAATACTTTGATTTATTTAAATCAAAAGGAATGGACTATGAATTTGGGATTTAATTAAATAAATTTTGGTTTATTTAATTAAAAGGGTGATGTGAGATAAAGGTTAATCAATTTAAAGGAGATGAACTTAGGAGATGGTTTATTTAATCCAAAGATAGAATGCTAGGATTTGATTAAAAATTGATCTAGATTTAATCAAATGAGATAATGATATGTTTAAATTAAATAAAGTTAATTTATTCAATTTAAATGGATGATCCTTAGAGATTAAATTAAATAGACTTGATTTATTTGATGAATGGATTTAGTGAGCTTGATTTATTTAATGAGTGGATGAATATGAATTTAATTAAGCGTATAATGCTAATTTCATATGTCTACATTTTGCCCCTCTTTGAAGCAATGTACTTGTTGCATTGGTTCAAAGAATAAACTTGCCACGATCAAAATTCAAAAAATTTCTAATTTTTTTCGGATGCCCCAGTGGAAAGAAGTACACTAGTACATTACCCCCTTGAGATATTGAGTGAAAAGATTTTATTTGAGGGTCGATCTCACGAAAAGGAGGTTCAAAGTGGATGGTTATGATGATGATGCAAATGAGATAGTTTTAAGATGCTTAGAATAACCAATCTATATTATCCTAAACAACTTAAATGATGATATGATGTGATGATGGATGATGTGATAATGCCTATATGATTATGCAATGAATGTTTTATGCAAATGTATGATTTTATGAGATGCTTAGACTAATAGATCTATAATATGATGATGACTATGCATGTGAGATGATATGCCAAATGTTGATGGTTTGTTGATGCAGGGTGGATGCATTGGTGATGATGATTAACTATTCATGATGTGATGTTAGTGTAGAAAAGAAGAAATTGGGAATGAGATGATGAAAAGATGATCCAACAAGGAAAATTTATGAGCGACGATGATGAGAAATGGATGATTAGAAATGGATGATTTGCTTATCAAGAATTAGGATTTTAAAAGGGCCACTTACCTTATGTTTGATAACACGTATAAGCACGATGCATCAAGGTATAAAGAACCAAGATGGCATTGCACTTAGTGTGATGGACTTTGACTCAAAAAATAGATAGGAGTATTCTTGTTCACACCTGACATATAGAAACCTTGATAGGATGCACTTTAGAAGTTTCAAACACCTTAGACCAAAACACCAAAAGGTATAACCTATCAATGTAATGGTCAACAAGTTTCCCAAAACACCCTCCATACATATCTAACAAAGCAAGTATTTGCCAAGTTATATTACAAGAACGTCCAACAAGTATATAGAAGACAAAATATAATGATCGTTGCCCCATTCCTATCTCTCTAAATCCATTTGTTTGGACATCATCGAAAGGTTATTGGAATGATTTCAAAGAGATAAGTCAAAAGACAAATATAAAGTAAACAAACAAGTTGATGTTCTTCAATACCGCTAACCAAAATGGAATGTGTTTTTAAGGATAAGAACTGAAACTATTGCCAAAAGATAATGCCCATTATAGGAAGGAT
>VDFB02068727.1:0-14632 GCA_007258455.2 Sequoia sempervirens
AATTAATTAATATCTATTGGTGGCCAACCACCATGTGCTTCAAAGTCACATTTGTATTATCACCCAAATTAAATAATATTAAAGAAGCAATTACCTTCAACAATCATGAAAAGTAGTAATTAAATAAACACATTAAAAGGTGCAAAGGCTGCAATTTCATTAAAAAGTGATAAAAAAAATCATATGAAAGGCAGCAATTAAATATGGCAGCGAATACATTAAAGAGAAGGTAGCAAAAATCTAAATCAAACGATATGAGGAATTGTCTATAATTAACTATGCTAAGAAATCGTTGCAAGGAATTTTGTTTAGAGGCCGACCAAAAACTGAAAATGAATATTAAGTAAAAATATGGCCGACCCCTTGAGAAAGATTGCATGGTCGCCTCTCTTTGGAAGGGGTATGAAGGGGATATAAGTAAATGGTGGCTTGGAAGTTTAAAAGTATTTTCTGAGTTTTAAAGAAGATTAAGAGCACAAAATTATGAAGAGTCTTTCAGATTTATTTTGAAGAATACATGCAGTTCTTTGAGTGAAAAAATAAATGCAGAAATATATAAAGAAAATGTACAAATATTAGTAAGAATTAATTTCAAAATTATAACAAAAATTGTGCCTGATTTAGAGCAGATTTGTAAGATTTTATGGCAGAGGTATAGAGTGGAATAAGTGCACATTGAAAAGCAGATTGTAAAGAAAATTTAGAGCAGATTACAAGGCAAAGATCCATGTGAAGGTATTGACTTAATTATGACTATTTTCGTGAAAGGAGTTAGTACATGATTTAGATCAGATTTGTAGAAGAAGAGAGGACATAATTGTTTTCAGATTTATGAGATTTATTGTGACCAGATTTTAAAGGATACTATTGGATTTTGGATCAGATTTGTGATTAGAAAGTATGGATCAGATTTGTGGAGGTTGGAGTCTATCATATTAATGTTGGAGCCTTTTGTTGGGTTGAAGTTCAGTTTTGTGTGTGGGGAGGTTAGAACCTCCAATAGATTGGAGCCTATCAAGTAGAGGTTGAAGCCTCTTGGTGGGTTGGAGCTTAGTTGGTATAGAGATTTGAGACTTTGTGCTGTGGTTTTCTCTTGAAAGGGTTTTCACATAAATCGTTTGTTGTCGTTGTGTTTCTAATTGCTAGATCTTATTTAAATGGTTTTAATTGTGATTGGTTAAATTTTGAAAAGTAAAGAATTGTTTGATATTGATTCACCCCCCTCTTAGTATCATTGTGTGCTCAACACCAAATCTTAGTTACTTCCATAATAGTAAATGTGGCAAGAGAAACTATACAATTGTGACTATATAATCCCCTAAATCATTGCAAACCATCATAGAGACAATAACATTATAGAGATATGTATTTACAAACCATTTCTACATTATACAAGATAGATTCACTCATTTATAGTTTGTACTTGCATCATTCGATACCATTAAACATTTTGAGATGATCAACCTCTTGTCTTAGAGTTTAGCAAAGCTTGGGAGCCTTGGGATTGTAAAAAAATATAGATTTTAGGAAATCCAGATACCCTACTCATATCTATCAATTGTTTGACATTTGTATCCCAAAACATGTGAAAACCACCTATAAAATATTCTCATTCATTACACCTCTAGATCTAGCATGAAATGGTGTGGGGAAGCCCAAGAAATATATTACATATGAGATATAGAAATGGGTTGATTGTATTAGAATTTGATTTTTGTGAAACTAAAAAATCAAATTTGATAGTTGCCAGGGCTTATCAACCACTAAAAGCATTTTGAGTATTGTAGGAGGGTAGGTGGGATTTATAATGGTATTAATGCACTTTCTACAATCAAAATATTCATTTTATTTTCCCTTTACCTAGATTTTCACTTTTCATGAACCATGCCACATTGTCAATAAAATGGTGTGCTTTTGAACTATGTGACACTTTCACATGGTTCAAAATCTCACAAACCATGTGACATTTAAAACTTAGCCACTTTCTCCTTTGTCCATATTTGTTTCATTTTTTGGGTGATTTGGTAAATTGAAAAACCTATGAACTCATTGAAACCTGCTCACATATTTTCTTCAAGTCAAATGTTTTGACCTCTGTGGAACCATTTTGGAGGTTTAAGAGGTTCTTGAACCTTCAAAAGATCCAACACCAACACTTTGTGATTTATACTTTTTTCATGTTGAAGATTTCGGAAAAAGATTACTTTGTTGGGAGGTTCAAGGTTTGAGAGTATTGACAAAATCATCCATTAAGGTAGGTAGATGGAGCGAGGTCAGACAATGGGGTCTTGATAAGAAACAATGCCTTGGAGTGTTGGGGATCATAGATACCTCATAACAAGTAACCATAAAAAGGGAAGGGAAAAAGAAGGGATTGGTAGAGTTTGAGGGTCAAGGAAGGTATGAAGGGAATACCAAGTGATTTTTTTAAAAAAAATAGACTTCAAATTTTTTTGTAGGGTGGGTGATTGGGATATTAGGTTTCACAAGTAAATGGTACTTTGGGAAGGGAAAGTCCACTAGTTTGAATTGAAATACACTTTTTTTTAAAGGTGATGGACTAGGAGGTTGGGGCTAAGGGGAAAGGCATGAGATCAATAAACTTTTTGAAATTCTACAAGTATAAAAATTATTGAAAATAGCAAGGAATTCAAGGATAAATCCCTCATACATAGACATATATTTTGGAAATTTCCAACACATGAGGGGACAACACATAACCACACCAAGGAAGAAGTCACAAATGAAGATGAAAAAAATATTTCTCAGATTGATTATAAGTAATGGGTAAAATAGGGTTAGACACACAAAAGGAATGAGACTTGAGAAAATTGACATGGTAAGATTGATTCCCAACACTTGTCACCAACAATAAGAAGATAAACAATGATCATATATTGGAGTGTTTTCTGCACAACAACAACTCGAGACGAGAATGCAATCTTCTATCTCTTAAAAGGTTATTCTCAGCAATAAATTACTGAAAATTACCCCAAAGGTCTCACCGGTGTCGGAGTCATGACAATGCATAAACAACTTCCGGATAATATGTGAAAATCTTTGAGAGTAATCACAAGGGGCCTTACAAATGAACAATGTTGGAAGTGTACTTTCATTGGATGAAACAATATGGTGATGCTTTCAATCCTAAGACAAACCCAAATACAAAGAAATAACAAAAGAGAAAGGGTTGAGAGAGATTCTATTCTAACTCCTAAGATTTATCACAACAATGATGAATACTGCAAATGGACATATCCCCAATAAAACCAATCTGCAGCGATCCAGGACAAACTGCAACTACGAGAAATGGATGCGATCTTACGGGAAATCCCGAAGGTTTTCAGACTTTGAACATTCATTCACATACCCAAGCTATTTGTATGATATGACAGCATTCACGGTTGAACTTAGCCTGAGAGTGAGGCCCGGACTAACTTTACACCTTCGATCTACAATGGTAGTGCTAAAAGTATAGAAGGCCAGGAATCGATCCAACATCATTAACATTTCACCATCATTGTAAAAAGGCTGAAATCTAACGTCTAACATCTAACATATGAGAATCAAGAACAAGAAAACATAAAAACTATTGAAAATAAATACAAAGTTTGTCAAATCAATAATCCAATTGCATTACTTCTCGAGCATTACATAACAATTTCAAGTCTCTCATCTCCTGCAGCTAATTCTGAAAACTACTTGCCAATTCTGCCCTAGTCAAACTCCTAAAATCTCTCCCTTTACAAATGAGGCACAGATGCCATTTATAGAGAACCTCAAACATGTCGGCCCAATTAGATTTTACAATAATAACTGGCCTCAAAACAGATCGGCCAGGAGAATTTCAAAATAGGGCAAGATTTGCATTAAATGCACGAATATTATCCATGTTACGATCTCCGGCAAAGATCAAATTCATATTTCTTCGAGGAAAGTCCTCCAGCTGTAGACAGTTTTGGCATGGATTCTTAGGCAGGTCCCACTTTGAAAATTTAAACTGAACACCTCTAGATTCCCCTCTTTGGCACGAATCCATATGCAAGTCCCCTTTTAATATTTGCTTAGTCTTGAAAAATAGATATCATTATTAATAGCCCACATGTTCAAATTAAATTTGAATAAAATTTTGACCTTTTCTAAAAAACTTACATTTTTATAAAGAAACTTTCCATTTTCAGAATTTTCATTTTGGAAATTTTTATTTTCGATTTTTATTTTTATCTCAAAGAGGTTTTCATTTTCGGGATCATTTTAAAATAATTTTCCATTTTTTGGAAAAATCGTTACCGGAAAAATTTCCATTTTAGGAAAACCGGACCAAGGAAAATCGGGAAAATCCGTTCGAGCGGACTCAGGGCCGAATCCGGAAAAACCCGACGGACATGATTCTCACAGAATAAGGCAAAAAATTCTAAACAATATATCATCAAAAGCGAACCAGAATGCGCGAAAACATCATGTAATACATCAAATTAAGCATGGGATCTTGAGCATTTATCATCAAATTCATCAATTTAATCCAGCATTTCAATTTGCACAAAGCCCGGCAAAAATTCCGGAAAAATCCGGGTGGACCGGATTTCTGCGGACGGCATAAAATTCCGGACTTTGGCACATACCCGGAAAACTGAAGAAATCCGGGAAAATCCGGGTCGGGCGGAAAATCCCGGACGTAGGCAAAAACCCGGAAAACTGAAGAAATCCGGAATTTCAAAGAAATCGGGAAAATCCGGACGGACCGGAAAATCCCGGACTGGACCAAAAACCCGGATTTTGCCCAGAGCCGGACTTTGAGCAGACTCCGGGAAAATCCGGACGGACCGGAAAATCCCGGATTGGGGTAAAAACCTGAATTTTTCTCAAAACTTAGTTTTTTCAAAGTGCAACTTGGGGAAATCACCTGGGCAAGCAAGATGAACATCTAAGGACCTCCAAAGACAACCAAATCAATAAAATTAAGGGGCCAAAAGACACCAAAAGCCAGAGCAAAAAGGGGGTCCCTACTTTCAGTGGGGCGTGTGTGCAAAACTGCACAACAAATGGCGACTCCACTGGGAAAATGCTCCAGAGCATTTTGATGATGAATAAGAATCATGAACCCAGAATCCCTGGTTTCGATCGCCCTATCAAGCAAACAAATCAAAATGCAAGACTAAAGAAAATCAAGACCAAAGGCTGACTGAAACTTCTAGAGACTGAAAATCCAAGTGTGTGCAAGTGAGTCCATTTCCTTCGTTAAGCTACCGTAGAAACCAAGCTCAGTCAAGTTAGGCTACGTAAAGGTTCTAGCTCCAAAAGCAACCTGGATAGAGCCTACCGCTGCCGATCGGCGTCCACTTAGCAGCAAGGTTATCGGCCGACTCTCACGAACTGTAAGCTCTTGCCCGACCCGGTCCGCCTTGGGAAGAATATTGGATACCCTGATGAGAGTTGAAATCATTCTTGACTCAATATTCTTTCTTCTTTCTTTCTTTATTTCTTCCTTTTTGATATTTCTTTTCTTTTTCACTTTTTCATTTCAACCTGTGAACAGTGAAGTCCACACTCAGGGCTGAGAACCACAGTGGCACTGAAGCAGAAATATGATTTTTCACCCAACAAGACCTTGCAGGGACCCTACTGCAACCTTCAGATTCTTAAGATGTATGAAGGATATAAGATTTCAGAATACTTCAGATTCAAGTTAGACCAATGACCCATTCTCTTTAAATCAGACATTCAGATTGCTTGACACCAACAAAAGATCTTTGACCATTAATTCAAAACACATGACTAAAGTCCATCAATAAAACACTTAGAACAATCCCAGATAATAAAGAATTATTGCACAGGAAAGACACTTCCCCAACCAGAAAACAGAAAACCCAAGCCAGAGAAGCAAAACAACAACCAAACCGAAACCCAAAGCAAACTAAACTAGCCAAAACAGAAGCAAGAAAAAACAATCTAAACTAAAGCAATCTATCCTAAACAAAACAGACAAAAGCAAAAGAAAAGCAGACCAAGCTGCACTTATTCAAATCAACACTATGTACAGAGAGACTCAAAGTGGCTCATGATCAGATAGGATGAACTAAGACTCATCCCCATATGACTAATCAATGCATGGACAAGCAATAAAGTGAAGGTAACAGTCCTCAGAAATGCAAACCTATCTTTATATTCAGAAAAATAAATCTCTGCCTTGTAGCATTCAAACTCCATGTCAAGATTAGGAATAACTAGTAACTGAGGTAACTCATTAGGACCATGATTAACCCATATGCAAGTTGTCTTTCCTAAATTCCATAATCAAATTGACAAGATTCAGAATTTCCAGCAAAGAAAGAAACAACCTGATTTTGTATTTCTGCAGACTGAATGTTGTGTTCATCATCCTGCACTTGTGAAGAGTTGATCATAGTGTCATCAGGGGGTCTCCATTGATGGTGCAATATTCCACTTGCATTTGAAACAGGCAAGATAGAATTAGAGGAATCATTACGTGATGCAGAGTGAAATTCATATCGAAGACTTTCAGACCTAAAAACATGGAACTTTTCACCTGTTTGAGTATTTCCATGAGGGATCAACAGTGAAAACGCAGGGGCATTATCTTGTACAACAATTTCCTCAGCAGGATGCTCATTCGAAGGTATCACAGATTGATCTTCCAGCACATTCTCACCTAGAGAAGTTGGAGCATGTTCACCAATACTGACTGCAACATTTATGTTTTCAACATCATTCATATTCTCCTGCACATGAACCACATTAGCTACCCCATCAATAATGCATAGAATCTGTGAGTTTTCATTGTGCAGTTTATTAATAAGCTGAGGAAAAACATAATTAGATAAATGAGAAGACTCCCTGAATTCATCTTTTGTTGGCACTAGCTCGGATTCTTGATCACAGTCATCAGGAACGTTGATCACTTCACTGAGTGCTTCCTCATGTTCTTCAAGACATTCATCGGCAACTGGTTGGCATTCCTCAATCAGAGACTTGTCTGATGCATCTGTCTGTGTATCATTTGCATGTAAGAGTAGCTGTACTTGCTCCTTCACCTCCTTTATGACTGTCTGACACTGGAAACAGGTGAATTCTGAATGCTCTTCCTCATGTATCCTGCACCAAGCTGGTAACAACAGCTCCTCTAGGTAGACTCCAAAACCCAAGCTTGACCAATCTCTTATAATTTTGGCAACAAACTCTTTGTATCTGGTCTGTATCACATCTTCGTCTTGGACATGAACCTCTTCTTCAGCCTCCACTATATTTTCAGGAACTTGACTAGCCTCAACAAGAACATCCTCCTTGATCTCCGTAGGTGATTCTTCACTTGAATGTTCCCCTGTTATCTCTGATGCCTCAGATTCACCTTCATGACACTCAGTTCCTTCCAAAGTCGCGTCAACATCAGTTGCAATGCCGTCCCTGGATTCAGAAGTAGTCAGCCCTTCTGCAGTGCATTCTTTGCTTAACTCAGCTTTCCACTCCAGGTATTCTCCAACTTTAAAGATAATGTCCCCACACGAACGACAGATGAAATCTGAATGGGCTGCATCATGGACTCTGCACCATTTAGATGAAAGGAAATCCTGCAAGCACTTACCACTAGCAAACTGACCTTCAACTATCTGTGTAAATGCTTCAACTGCAACATCAATAAACCCTAGATCTGAGGTGGCTAATGGTTCAGACAGATTTTGCATGAAAAGGTTCCTTTGCAAGACCATCTCAATGTTGTCTAGAAAGGCTAAGCATTCAAACTCGTTGTGTCTACAGGTATTATGAAGCCTACACTTGTCTGAAAATGCACAATGAAGTAAACCCTTGCCATTCCATTGATTTATCCTCCCATTCAATGACTTACAGATTTGAAAAAAGTCAATCTGAAGACTGTTTCCATTACGAAAAACATAATGCTGCTTTTCCATCTTGACTCAGAACTTGAATTTTCAGATTTTGAGATCTGCCATATCTCATATTTTCAACATAGAGGCTCATTCAATCTTCCAGCAATGTCACCTTGTTCCGCCCTCCTTCTAGCGCCAATCTGTTGATGGTGTTTTCTGCACAGCAACAACTCAGACAGAATGCAATATTCTATCTCTCTTGAAAGGTTATTCTCAACAATAAATTACTGAAAATCACCCTAAGGTCTCTCGGGTGTCAGGTCATGACAATGCATAAACAACTCAGATAATATGTGAAAATGCTAGTAATCACAAGGGGCCTTACAAATGAACAATGTTGGAAGTGAATTTTCATCAGATGCGACAATACAGTGATGCTTTCAATCCTAAGACTAACCCAGATTCAAAATAAACAGCAAAAGAGATAAGGGTTTAGAGAGATTCTATTCTATTCTAACTCCTAAGATCAATCACAATAATGATGAAAGCTGCAAATGGACAGATCCCCAATAAAACCAATCTCTGCTTGATCAAGGACAAACCTGCAACTACACAGAAATAGTGCGATCTTCTGGGGAAATCTGAAGATTTTCAGACTTTGAACATTCATTCACATACCCAACTGCTGGCGCAATGTAAACAAGCATTCACAGTTGAACTTAGCACAGAAGTGAGGCCCAGACTAACTTTACACAGCAATCTACAATCAGCAAATTGCTAAAAGTATGGACCAGAAATCGATCAACATCATTAACATTTCACCATCATTGTAAAAGAGCTGAAATCTAACATCTAACATCTAACATCTAACATATGAGAATCAAGAACAAGAAACCATAAAAAGCTGTTGAAAATAAATACAAAGTTTGCCAAATCAACAACTTAATTGCGTACTTCTCGGCATTACATAACAATTTCCAAATTCTCATTTCCCTCACAAATTAAGAAAACTACTTGCCAATTACGGCCTTCCTGGCAGCAAAATTAAAGGCTAATCCAAACTCCTGAAATCCACCCCCTTTACAAATGAGGCACAAATGCCATTTATAGAGAACCTCAAACATGTCGGCTCAATTAGATTTTACAATAATAACTAGCCTCAAACAGGTCGGCCAGGAGAATTTCAAAATAGGACAAGACCTGCATTAAATGCATGAATATTATCCATGCCGTCCCACGATCTCCAGCAAGATCAAATTCACGTTTCTTCCAGAAAGTCCTCCAGCTGTAGACAGTTTTGGCACAGATTCTTAAGCAGGTCCCACTTTGAAAATTTAAACTGAACATTTCCAGATTTCCCTCTTTGGCATGAATCCATATGCAAGTCCCCCTTTTAATATTTGCTTAGTCCTGAAAAACAGATATCATCATTAATAGCCCACATGTTCAAATTAAATTTGAATAAAATTTTGACTTTTTCTAAAAAAAACTTACATTTTTATAAGGAAACTTTCCATTTTTGGAAATTTTTATTTTCAATTTTTTATATCTCAAGAAATTTACTTTCATTTGAGGATCATTTTAAAATAATTTCCATTTTTGGAAAAAAATCATTTCCATTCCGGAAACCGGACCAAAGGGAAAATCCGGGAAAATCCAGGTCAGGCGGACTCCAGACCAGAATCCGGAAAAACCAGCCGGACAGGATTCTACCGAATAAGGCAAAAATTTCAACAATAGATCATCAAAACGAACCAAGAATGCGCGAAACATCGTGTAATATATCAAATTAAGCATGGGGTGTTGAGCATTTATCATCAAATTCATCAATTTTATCCAGTATTTCAATTTGCACAAAGCCCGGCAAAAAATCCGGAAAAATCCGGGTGGACCGGATTTCCGCGGGCGGCATAAAATTCCGGACTTTGGCACATACCGAAGCGAAAATCCGAGGCATCCCCGGGTTGAAGGAAAAATCCGGACGCTGACAAAAACCCGAAGCCCAGAAAGAAATCCGAATTTCAAAGAAATGGAAAGAACCAGTGGACGGGAAAATCCGGGCCCGGACAAAACCGAATTTTTTGCCTGAAGCGGAGACTTTGGCGAGAAGATCGGGGAAAATCGAGATGACGGAAAATCCAGTTAGATTAAAACGAATTTTCTCAATTAGTTTTTCAAAAGTGCAACTTGGAGAAATCACCTAGGCAAAGCAAGATGAACATCTAAGGACACTCCAAGGCAACAAATCAATAAAATTAAGGGGCAAAAGACACCAAAGCTAAGAGCAAAAAGGGGTCCCCTACTTTGATTAAGGCGTGTCAGTATAAAGCGCAACAATATGGAAATGTAACTATTAGGTCAAGAGGGAAGAAAATGGATAAAAAAAAGTGCCACATAATCTTCAAACCAAATAGAACCATAATACAATAATAAAAAATAATTAATAACCAATAAAAAAACATTGATGAAAAACTATATGACCCCAAAATTCAAATTGTCTACCAAGATTCAAACAACCAAGAGAGAAACCAACATGCTTTCAAAGAATAAGATTCTCATTACAAGATGATAACATATTGACATAGGAATGTTCATAATAGTGTCAAGCTATCACTAGAAAACTCAAGCGAAATAAAATTAAAAATAGGAGAAACAACTTAACTAGATCACCTACCAAAAGAAAACAAAAGCTAGCTACAAAGGAAACTTCTTTTCTAAATTTTGATAAATTGCAAGGGAAGCATTTGATATTCACATGTTGTCAAAGAATGAGAAAATTGTCCCATGAAAATACAAAAAAGACTAAAAAATAGGGAAAATCAAGGGAATGAACCCCAAAACCAGTTGCCATGATAAAATAGAGAGAATAAAAAAATGTGACCTCACAAAAGAAACCACTAGATGTAAAGTAACAAATAATTAGAAGAATATCTCTTTTAACCAACTATATTGTTGAGCTCAATAATAGTTGCTTTGAATAACCCGACTCTGTGATAGAAAAGGTAACTACCCCTTGGTTTAGTAGTTTACATTTGGTAGATTGGAAGATATAAAATATATCCCCTTATGTATTAAATAAAGCAATAATATCCATTTTTCTAATCAACACCACAAGAAAATTCAAGACTAATATTAGTAAAGAAACCTTTTGCTTCTTATGAGATTTTTGTAACACTTGAATACATATTGTAGCATAGATACAATTCTAAAATATATAATAAGCACTGTATTATTCCTATATAATCCTATAAGAAGTAAGTTGACATGAAGCTATAAGTAACAAGACACACAAAAAATGAATAAAAGTTAAAATAAAACCCACAACTACTTTTGGTGATGCAAGATTGCATGTGGACCTAGATGCTCATGCATCACACATGTTGGTTAAAAGGGTAAACGTACAAACATGTGTCACACTTTATAAAGGAATCGGTCAACACACATAAATTCTCAACTTCGATTGCATAAAAGTAGTCTTTATGTTTTGAATTTTAAAAATGTAGAACTCTTGATGAAGTTTATTCCTGTAATTTTTCAAAAAAATTCAAAATTGTTTTAATATTTTTTTTTATAAATTTAAAATTAGATTTTGAATTGTTGAAAATTTAAGAAAAAGTGGCGCTGAGTTGATGTCAAGAAAAAATAGAAAACAATTTTATTTTCTCTTGAATTTTTTTCCAAATAGATAACTTCAATATCTAGTGTATGAAAAAAAAATCAAAATTTTGATGTATATTTTCCTCGTAATAATGTTTTAAACTCAAACATACCATAATTTGATAGTTTTCATTTGACATCAACTATTGTCTATTTTTTGTATTATTTAAAAAAAACAAATTATACCCTTTTGAAGAAGATTCTATTCTCTAGTGCACCATATATTTTGCATTTTTTTTAATGTCTTAGTATTTGTTTTTTAATTTCTAATCAGCCTCATTTTTTATTTTCACAATCTAATTGCATTATTTAAAATAAACAACATATTAAAACTAATCAAAATATCAAAAATATATATTTGGATTCGTGACTTCGAGATCTACAAAAGGGTATTTTTAAAAGTTTGATTGAATAAATATCATGTTCAAGTGGAAATTTTCAAAAAAAATTGAAAAAAGATGAAGTGGCTGCCAACAAGGATGCCACATAGACAATTTAGGGTGAAAGGGTTTCCACCGAAACCCTTTCAATCGAAAACTTATATATAAATTGAGTCACATTTTAAAGTGAAAAAGGAAAAAATTAAAATTTTGTAGTTTCGAGCGAAAGGGTTTCACTTGAAACACTATGTGCCACGTACATGCCACATAGTTTTAGGTGAAATTATTTTGATTGAAACAGTTTAGGTCAAAATTTTTTCACTTGGAACTATTTAGTTGGATAAAAGTGTGACATGGGTTTGTGTTTTTACCCAAAAAATATTTGTGATTTTGGACTCATAAACTGGAGTTGAGTGGTAGAACCACTCTTTCAAAGTGAAAGTAACATATAGCAAGCTCCATCACTATAACAAGAGCATCGAAAGCTTTCTTCTTTCACCTCTTGCAACATTTAGCAATGAAAAGACTCGTCCTCTACTAAATTTTGTTATCAATCTTCCTTCCTCTTGTATACTCCTATTAACAACAACATGACCTTATCTATCAAATACATCTCCACCCAACACTTCTCCTCTCGTCTTCCCTCATGGAGTTCACTCCACCATGTCTAACCACCTCCACTAAAATCACTTCTATGTTATTCACTCCCCAGATCATCTATGCTCAAATAATAACCATTAACATTATGAAAATAAAAATCCATCACCACTTCCTCTATACTCACTAATTTTTCATCTACAAACTCCTTTACATCTTGCATGCTAACAAATATATCTATGCTCTACTGCACTTCATATATCAACACCACCATGTCCTCTAAATGGAATACAACTATTGTAAATTCATGCTCCCCCTCTACTACAACCCTAGCCCCACATAGATCCCCATTCTCCAACACTCACATTCATTCAAAGGATATGTTTCAAATACTACTATTTCATTCTTATCTTCTACCACAAGTCCTTTTATTGCACCAACCTCAATTGTCACCCCAATAAGATGATTGCTCCTCTGTGATTTATTTTATTTTTACATAAATATCTCTTCTTACATGCCACCAATATGAAACTCTCCTTTATCCTTTTCTCTTTGCCCACCTTCCACCATACCTACACACTAAAAAATGTTAGAAAAATCATGAGATTCAACAAATCCTTGACATCTTTTTTCTCTCTTCTTACTCATATCAAATATTCTCTCCTTTAGGATTCATAATGTCCTTGAAATTTCCACACACATGCTCCCAATCCTTTCCAAATTTATTTTCTCATAATCTCTTTCTCTTCCCCCTCTAAAATAAATTGTTATAGCCCTTCTCAAGGCTAGCCATGCCCTCTTTCTTAAATATATATTACACGTGCACACAATCCTAAAAAATTATACAACTTGAATCATAATGAAATATCACATTATTTCACAACCAACAACTATTTTCCCAATAAACTAAACATATCCTTTACCCACAATGACACTAAAAGATGTACCCCCAAACTCCATCTACATAATTTCCACATTATGAAGAATGTTCCTACACCTACTCATCACTATCTTTTTTGGATGAAAACCAACATGCTTTTACACATAATATTCCATCATTGACACTATTTCTTTTCTCACACATTTTTTTTTATCCTTCTTTATCCTCTTTGTACATAATATTCTTCTTTATCCTCTTCCAACACTTAACTAGAAAAATCAACCTCCTCCTTTGACAACTTTGCACTCATTCTTCTCTCCTCTCGTGGACTTATATCCACCATGTACCATCCTCCTCCTAATACCATAGATTTTCCTCTTTTCTCTTGTGGGATTCAACCCATCACATATCAACCACCTCCACCAAGTTTCACTTGCAACATCCTCTACAAATTCTACATCCAAAAATGTATTATCCAAATAACAATCAAAATCTACTACATCCTTATACAAATTTGTAATTACTAGTCCATGGAAATTAAAAATTTTCATTTGCATGCTCTCTTCTTTCTCGACATCCTCTTCTAATCTCACCAAATAAGGTATAGAATCATCACAACTAAATTCAAAATTAAAATTTACCTCATTCTTGTACATTGTCCCAACATCTTTTTCCTCATTCTTCGCTGCAACATCCATCTTCTCACCTCCAACTACAAGTTTTTCAAAATCCTCTTCGTGTTTTTCCATCAATTCTATTTCCAAGAACTTGTTGATTCTTTTCATCTCTTCTTTCAACAAGAAATCATCTTCATCTTTACAAATTTTTTCATCAAATTTAGGACCATCCATGTTCACAATTTTTGATTGAAACCTTCTTCATCTACTTCACATAATGCACTCCATTCACACACTATCTCTGCAACTTGTGCTTCATTACCTTCTCCATTTGTGTGGGCTGCCCCCACATGTTCTTCCTTGCATTCAATCCCTACCAAAGGGCTGCAGTAATTTTTCTTTGTGTTCTCTTCGATATCCTCTTTCATGAGAACATTCTTCTTCCCACTATTTCTCATCCCACATTCTCACTTCCTTTTTAATATTTCTTTCCAATACATTAACTTCAACCTGGAGCTTTTCAAATTCTTCACGGTACTTCCTATTTTCCACTTCTTCTCGATATTTTTCCCAGAACAAAATTCTTATGGGCCTCCTCATGACCCATCCCATCCTCTTTGGTATAGATTTCCTCACGTTTGGTGATCTGTCTACACA
>VDFB02068728.1:0-15040 GCA_007258455.2 Sequoia sempervirens
CTGTAATACGAAGCCCTCTCAACATATCTGACTAGCTCTTGAGCAAATGCCTTTGTAGGCCCACTGCAAATAGCTCTAATCTTTGTAAACCACTGCTCAATCTCCTGTCTCTAAGTTATGGCCTGATCCCTATCCATGTAGGCTCTGTCCCTCTCCATCCTTAAAACATCTCGCTCAGACATCAAAACCCTCATTTGCTCCTCCAAAGATGTAAGCCGGGAAAGAAGTGTCACCGTGTCTAGATCAATTGCTCCTATATCATTTTGTCTCACCCTCTCTAAACCATCATCCTCATCCTTGAACTCCTCCAAAATCCTGTCTCAGACCTCATGCTCTTGATCATCCTCCTCATCATCATCTTGATAGAAACCAAGCAAACCCAGGGCATCAATCTTAGCCTCCTCTCTACTTGCCTCCTCCTCTGCATGATCCTCCAGAATGTCCTCCTTTGCGGCATGCTCCTCCCCAACAACTCCAATATGCACCTCATCCCTGCCAATCTCAACATGCACCTCCTCCTTAGCTCCGCCAATATTTGGCATGTGCACATCCTCCTCTTCCTATCCCTCCTCGTGGATAGGTGATAAAGGTGGACCTCATCCCCTTTGTCCATGCCTCCCTCTCCCACCACCCAACCGACCACCTCCACAACCATCTCCATCATTGCCACGACCACCTCCACCTCTCCAACCTCTTCCTCTACCATGCTCGCTGTGTGGTCTTGTCCCTCACCACTCTATCAACACATCCTAATCTGGGCCTGTAAGGGGAATCAACTTATGAATGGACCACCACTGATCATATGCCTCGGTGGTACCTAGATTTTCCAAACCATCTCTCCATCCCCACTGCATTTCCTACAATGCATCAATATCTGCCTTGGCAGTGGCCACTGATATCTCTACAACCTAGAGTGTAACCTCCTTAGAAGATCTCGCAAACTCTGCTTGTCCTCTAGGGTCATCCTGAACCTCTCCGAACTGATGCAACACATGATCTGGCAAATGTCTCTCTATAATATGAACATGCGAAACAGTCTGCCTAATTAGATACTGTGTCTAACGACAATATGACAAATGATCATCCTCGTCTGACCACTCTGGACAACCCAAGTATGGTCTCCATATGAACTATACCATGGTATCAATATCATGTCTAAAATATCCAATATCTCCCATATGGTGCCGCATATTGGCCCTCGCATAATGGAAGGCATAGGGTGCTCCATGCTGCACATCAACTGTAACCGATGGATGAAAGATGGCAATGTGTTCCCACACCCATACCATCAGGAGCGTGGTACCACAACTCATAGATTGTGCCTCTCGATAGGCTATATCATGCAAATGAAAATATATAACATGGCAAAAAGAAAAAGGCCCCAAGCATACACCTCCTGACAATCTAACATACCAACTAGCATCTCTCCCCATCCCATAGGAAATCCATGACCTCGACGGTTAGGGAGGACTATACCACCTATCAATGTACACAATAGACAGTCTAACTGCCTATACCTCTGAGCCAATACATGCCATCTAATCTCATAATGGTCAAAACCTATCTGTCTAATGTCCTCGCGAGGGTAATATCTGTACATCTCAGCGAAACCCTTTTGAGTATCATACATCACCCTAGTGCCTCTAATCAACAATATGAGAATCCTGTATACATCCTCTAAAATGCTTAAGCCTCTCCGGTAGGCGGGTGAAGCGAAGATGTCTCCCGGGTGCTGCGGCTCACATAAACCATCCCGGTAATACGGCTTCCCAAATGATCGCATGTCATCACGCTGGAGGAGATCCATTCGCCATAAAAGGAAATCATTTCTCACGCACTCTGCCAAACTATCTACGAAGGTGAAAATCAATGGTCTCGACTCGCGTATACCACGGGGTCACAAAACAACACAGCAATGGCGTATACATTGCCTCATGTAGAATCAATAACCTACCCTGCTTCAAAGGGAATGCCAAAATAGTATCCAAGTCAAATCATCATTCTTTTTGCAAATGCATTTCAAAACAGCAGTAAAAATGGCTTTGAATTGCAAATCGTCATAATAAAAATATCACATCGCCATTAAATGTTACAATTCGCGTGAAAAATGAAATCAAATCAAGTCAAAAATCAAATGCGACTCATTACATCTATGCATACAAACATCCATCATAAATGCAAATGTGATGCAATACTTACAAATGTGTTGAACAAAAAGAACATGCATTTATTCTAAATACAAATGCGCAACTATTTCTCATATGCGTTGACAAAACAATAAATCGTTGAAATTTTTAAACACCTCACAGCTAAGCATCGTACGTGATTTTACAAATGTGTTCATCCGTATGCAAATGCGTTGATTACGCATTCACATGCGGCTTTTCAATAAAGTGACACATGACAAAAAATGCAAATAAATGCATAAAAGAGCGTGAAAACCAAAAATTCAAAAGTCGAGATCCAGGTACATACGGGGGGGTCCGTGTCAGTTGGCCGCCTGAAGGTTCGGATCCTGTACGCTCGATGGTGGGTGTGCAGAATGAGAGACATCTTTGCTAAGGGTGTAGAGCAAAAATCTCCGTTTAGTATGTGGGTAAAAATGAATGGGTTTTTACCCCATTTTCTATTTATACCTAAGGTTTTGGTGGCATTCCTTTTTATTGACTATGTCCATTTCCAACGTTAATTGAATTATACCCATCCCTAACACTTCCAAATTCAATTCCATTAACTCCACTGCATTTCTAGCTATCAAATGGACTAATTGAGACTATTTCCAGATTTTTTTTTAGTTTTTGAAAGATTTGTCAATTTTCTGAGGGCATACCTTCCTGTTTTACACGAGGGGCATGGTAGGGCATATTTTTTTATCAATTTTCTTTAACACAATGCCAAAATGACATTGTATAAAAGAGGGGAAAATGTAGAGACCGAAATCTGGTTTAAGCCTACGACTTCAATATTCTTCATAATTCGTATTCTTCATGGTCATAATTAAATAATGTTAATTATTTGATTATTCTCTAAAGTTCTTCATTTATTTATTAATTAAATAATCTCAATTATTTAATTAATTCTCCTTTTCTTTATTTTATCTAATTAATTAAATAAACACTTTTTATTTAATTATCTTACTAATTAACCTTATCCTTCTTGTTAAATTAAATAAATTCTTATTTAATTTACCCTTTATCATATGTCTTGATGCGAGCGTGGTTTTGCTACATTAAATTGGGTAAGCTAACATTGTAGTCATCTTGACCTTCATGTCTTTGATTCTCATGTTAGAATTTTTCCACATTCCAAGCTGATATAAATCACATTCATATCTTCATAGTTGCATTTGTGACTAGTGATGATTGTGTGATCGTCCGATGTCCGGTAATAATGGCCCAATGATGAAAATAAGTTCTCTTACATTCTCTAATGAATGATGAACACACAAAAACCTATGTTACCCTATTGCAAGTACACCTTTGCATTTTCATGTAGCTTGCATTATTTAGACTTCATGTTAATTTGCACTTTAGGCTGATTATGGGTTTGAGAGGGTTTCCTTCATCTTTCTTGTGGATTTTTCATCAACTGTGATCACGTTCTTCATTTCCTTATCTTCTTTCGTGATCTCAATTGAAATTCCCTATCTTAAATAGTTGATTGATTTTGATGCATCCTCTTTATTGAGGCATATTCTCTTCCTTCTCTCCATTTCTTTCCATTTCTTCCAAACTTCTATCTTCCATTCGATTTCACCCCACTTCTTTTCTCCTCATTCAACCTTAGGGCATAATTTTCTTGCTGATCTACCTGGGTTCTGTGATTCTTATATTTTTCATCTTACATCAAGAACCCTATCTTTTGTTTGATTTGATCAAATTTTTCAATTTATTATTTCTCCTCTATCTCATTTCGATTTCAATCACGAGGGGGCAGTACCTATCAAACTTCAATCCTTGATCAATTGCTTCTCTTGGCGCAACCTTGCTTGAGATTCTTATCTCTCACTTTGGATGTGATCCCGAATCGACCTCATGTTCAAAGGCCTTTTGTTTATGTTTGTCCAGATGTGATCCCGAGTCGACCTCACATCTCGAAGTTGTTTGTGATCCCAAATCGATCTCACATTGCAACTTCATTCTTTGGATGCATGTGATCGAAGTGACTCCACATTAGTCAAAGAGGGGGCAAATGTATGCAACCTAAAATGGTCACCTAGACTTTGAGCCCCATTTATTTAATTTGTCAACATCAACTTTCTGAATCAATGATTGTCGCATTTTCAAATCAAATTTCTTAACCAATTCATAACTATTTCAAATGTTTCAATTTTCCCTAAGATTTGAATGCTTCATTAATGTTATTTAATCAAAAGAAATAAATCCCTTTTGATAAATAAAATAATGTTATTTAATTGAAGTTAATATTACTTAAATAAAATGATGCTATTTAATTAAATCTATTTTTAATTAAATAATTTTATTTTATTTTATTAATATTCATTTCTAAATTACATAATCTTATTTTATTTTATTAAAAGAGATATTATCATCTTAAATAAAATAAAATAAATGAAATATCCTCTCAAGAATATTTTGTGATGAAAAAAAGGAAACAAATCAGTTAAAAGGGAAATAAACTAAAAAAAAGAATTCCAATCAAGATTTGTTTCTATTTTTTCTATTTATCCCACATTGCTTTTGAATTTGCCTTCAATTCCACTTTTGCCTATAAAATGAGCCCTCTCATTCTCATTTCAAAAAAGATCATGAATTTTTACATCAGACTTATGCTACAAATTTTCTTGAATTTTATCATTTAAGATTACACATTAGTTTGATTTTATAAGCATCTTAGTTTTAGAGCATATAGTTTAATATTACATTTTAGCTTAATCTTCATATTAGATTAATTTGCAAAATAATTCATTTATGGCATTGCATGTAGATCACTTTTCATTTCAATAAATTAGTTTTGTTTATTGCATTTTACAGTCACTTAGATTAGTTTTCATTGTTGCATTGCAAGAACAGGATTTATGGAGATTGGCATTCTTGCTTCTCCTCTTTGAATCTCTCGTTCCGAGACTGTATTTGCAGGGGTAACTGGGTCAATCTGAGGGCCACAATATCAATCCCTGCTCTTCTCGGATAGAGAGCTGTGAATTGATTTGCAAGGACTCATTATTGAGTATCCTTGCATGCAAGGATTCACAAAAGTATAACATATTTTCAGTTATACAAGTCATAACATCGAAACCAGATTCAAAGTCTTATTTGGTATGTGTATCTCCTAAAACTAGGCTCTATCAATCAATCATTTTATCAATCAAAACAATCAAACAAACAGATCAAGTTTTGGCAAATATTTTATTAGCTTTTTGACTTTATGGCTTATTTATCTTATCATTTCATTTGACTTTATGATGGGAATTATGTTACTAGCTTTTTCAAGGATGTCCCATGAAGGATTTAGAGAAGTAACAATGTATCAAAATTCTATTTTCTTTGACTGTTGTTTGTTGAAATTTCATTTTATGATTGGAATCCTGTTACTAGATTTCTCAAGGATGTCCCATGAAGGATTTAGAGAAGCAATGATGTATCCAAATTCTATTTTCTTTGATTGCTATCTGTCAATTGTCTTTTAAATTTTATTTTGAGTCATGTTACTAGTCTCCTCAAGGATGTCCCATGAAGGATTTAGAGGAGTGATGATGTCTCATGACCTGTCTTTTATTTTGTTTGCTGTCTGTGATTTGTCTTGACAAAAAGACTAGGGAAATTATGTCCTTAGTATGAGTTATGACAATCCTTGTCTGTGACTGTCTGTTGTTAGCAAGTGGATGACCTTGCACACCTTGATCTATGTCATATCATGGTATTTTTCTCCATTTGTATTAGTCCCACCCAATGATGATAAAGTGCAAACGCCTTTAGTGATACAATGAAACATTGAAGATTGCTAATACTAACATCCATCTCACTTTATTATTTATTAATCTTTCTTTCTGCACTAACAGTTCTTCTTTCTTGCATTATAATAGAGTCCTATGACACACAAAAATATAAATCATCCTGCATACACATTCATGTTAGAAATATCATTTCCAAATTATACATCATCAATCATGCATACATCTTGCATTTGAAATATACAAACATATAGGAATTTATCATATCTAGGACATCATGGCATAATAGATATTCATCATAATAGATTACATATCATAAGCATTACATGTGCACATCAAATGTAAATACATGCATCACATTACAAATGTATAACATCACATGTAGAAAGCATTGTACATATAACATCATATCGCATCTCATAATTATACAATGCATACATAACATCCATCGACATCATAGATATTAATACATACATCATCACATAGAATCAACATCACATCATTAAGCTGCATAAACACATCATAAAGTAGATATGATCATCCATCATAAAGGCATCTCATATAGACATAATATGTATAAATAAATGACTGCATAATCAATAAATAGAACTACATATCATGAGAATCGCTGCCAAAATCATATATATATATATCGCTCAAAAGTGTCACATCACAATGTCATAATGTATCAACAAATATGGAAGCTTGCAAGCTATATGATCATAATACAATGTCTCAGTACATATCAAGAAATGCCCCTATCCCAAACTTCCATTGCTATCATGACTATAGTGCATGGATGAATGATGCCAAGATCCTGATGAACTGTGACCTAAATGTGGCCTATTGTATGGACTAGATCTGTGTGGCTACTCAACACCCTATGTGCTAACTGTCCTGGTGTGGGTCCTATTCTGGGTCCTATCACTGTGTGCCTATGAAAAAATCAGAGCCTGTCTCTCTAGAGCAATTGCTGCCTCATACAAATCTCTGTAATACGAAGCCCTCTCAACATATCTGACTAGCTCTTGAGCAAATGCCTTTGTAGGCCCACTGCAAATAGCTCTAATCTTTGTAAACCACTGCTCAATCTCCTGTCTCTAAGTTATGGCCTGATCCCTATCCATGTAGGCTCTGTCCCTCTCCATCCTTAAAACATCTCGCTCAGACATCAAAACCCTCATTTGCTCCTCCAAAGATGTAAGCCGGGAAAGAAGTGTCACCGTGTCTAGATCAATTGCTCCTATATCATTTTGTCTCACCCTCTCTAAACCATCATCCTCATCCTTGAACTCCTCCAAAATCCTGTCTCAGACCTCATGCTCTTGATCATCCTCCTCATCATCATCTTGATAGAAACCAAGCAAACCCAGGGCATCAATCTTAGCCTCCTCTCTACTTGCCTCCTCCTCTGCATGATCCTCCAGAATGTCCTCCTTTGCGGCATGCTCCTCCCCAACAACTCCAATATGCACCTCATCCCTGCCAATCTCAACATGCACCTCCTCCTTAGCTCCGCCAATATTTGGCATGTGCACATCCTCCTCTTCCTATCCCTCCTCGTGGATAGGTGATAAAGGTGGACCTCATCCCCTTTGTCCATGCCTCCCTCTCCCACCACCCAACCGACCACCTCCACAACCATCTCCATCATTGCCACGACCACCTCCACCTCTCCAACCTCTTCCTCTACCATGCTCGCTGTGTGGTCTTGTCCCTCACCACTCTATCAACACATCCTAATCTGGGCCTGTAAGGGGAATCAACTTATGAATGGACCACCACTGATCATATGCCTCGGTGGTACCTAGATTTTCCAAACCATCTCTCCATCCCCACTGCATTTCCTACAATGCATCAATATCTGCCTTGGCAGTGGCCACTGATATCTCTACAACCTAGAGTGTAACCTCCTTAGAAGATCTCGCAAACTCTGCTTGTCCTCTAGGGTCATCCTGAACCTCTCCGAACTGATGCAACACATGATCTGGCAAATGTCTCTCTATAATATGAACATGCGAAACAGTCTGCCTAATTAGATACTGTGTCTAACGACAATATGACAAATGATCATCCTCGTCTGACCACTCTGGACAACCCAAGTATGGTCTCCATATGAACTATACCATGGTATCAATATCATGTCTAAAATATCCAATATCTCCCATATGGTGCCGCATATTGGCCCTCGCATAATGGAAGGCATAGGGTGCTCCATGCTGCACATCAACTGTAACCGATGGATGAAAGATGGCAATGTGTTCCCACACCCATACCATCAGGAGCGTGGTACCACAACTCATAGATTGTGCCTCTCGATAGGCTATATCATGCAAATGAAAATATATAACATGGCAAAAAGAAAAAGGCCCCAAGCATACACCTCCTGACAATCTAACATACCAACTAGCATCTCTCCCCATCCCATAGGAAATCCATGACCTCGACGGTTAGGGAGGACTATACCACCTATCAATGTACACAATAGACAGTCTAACTGCCTATACCTCTGAGCCAATACATGCCATCTAATCTCATAATGGTCAAAACCTATCTGTCTAATGTCCTCGCGAGGGTAATATCTGTACATCTCAGCGAAACCCTTTTGAGTATCATACATCACCCTAGTGCCTCTAATCAACAATATGAGAATCCTGTATACATCCTCTAAAGTAACTGTCGCCTCTCCCGTAGGCAGGTGAAACGAAGATGTCTCTGAGTGCCACCGCTCACATAAAGCCATCAGTAGCCACCAGCTTTCCCAAATGATGCGCATGTCTATCACATGGAGGAGATCCAAATGCCATAAAAATCATTTCTCTGCACTCTGCAAACTATCTCTGAAGTGAAAAGTCAATGGTCTCGACTCTCGCATATACACAGGGTCTAAAACAACCTGTAATGGCATTATACATGCCTCATGTCAGAATCAATAACCTACCCTACTTCAAAATGCCAAAATAGTATCCAAGTCAAATGCGTCATTCTTTTGCAAATGCATTTCAAAACAACAAATGCATCATTTTAATTTGCAAATGCGTCATAAAATATCACATGCGCCATTAAATGTTACAATTGCGTGAAAAATAATCAAATGCGAGTCAAAATAAAATGCGACTCATTACATCTACACATAGGAACATCCATCATAAATGCATATGTGATGCAATACTTACAAATGCATTGAACAAAAAGCACATGCGTTTATTCTAAATACAAATGCGTAACTATTTCTCATATGCGTTGACAAAAACAACAAATGCGTTGAAATTTTAAACACCTACGCTAAGCATCATACATAATTTTACAAATGCGTTGATCTACATGCAAATGCGTTGATTACGCATTCACATGTGGCTTTTCAATAAAGTGACACATGACAAAAAATGCAAATAAATGCACAAAAAAGAGCGAAAACCAAAAATTCAAATGTCGAGATCTAAGTACATACTTGGGGGTTCGCGTCAGCTGGCCACCTGAAGGTCCAGATCCTATATGCTCGATGGTGGGTGTGTGGAATAGGTGACATCTTCGCTGCGGGTGTAGAGCAAAAATCTCAAATTTCAAAGATATGTGGGTAAAAATGAATGGGTTTTTACCCCATTTTCTATTTATACCTAGGGTTTTGGTGGCATTACTTTCTACTAGTTGTGTCAATTTCCAACTTCAATTAGTTTGTACACGTACCTCACACTTCCAAATTCAATTTCGTCAACTCCATTACATTTTTGGCTATCAAATAGACTAATCGAGACTATTTCCAATTTTTTTTTGAATTTTTTTGAAAATTTGTCAATTTTCCTGAGGGGGCATACCTTCACCTGTTTTACACCAGGGCATGACTGGGGCATATTTTTTTATCAATTTTCTTTAACACAATGCCAAAATGACATTGTATAAAAGAGGGGAAAATGTAGAGACCGAAATCTGGTTTAAGCCTACGACTTCAATATTCTTCATAATTCGTATTCTTCATGGTCATAATTAAATAATGTTAATTATTTGATTATTCTCTAAAGTTCTTCATTTATTTATTAATTAAATAATCTCAATTATTTAATTAATTCTCCTTTTCTTTATTTTATCTAATTAATTAAATAAACACTTTTTATTTAATTATCTTACTAATTAACCTTATCCTTCTTGTTAAATTAAATAAATTCTTATTTAATTTACCCTTTATCATATGTCAACTATAATTAAATGAATTCTTTACTTTTTTAATTATTCATTTAATCCCTTCATCACTTAGTTAAATAAATTTTATTTATTTAATAATTCTTCAAATATCAAATCTTGAATTAAATGAATTATTTAATTCATAAATTCTATTTTAACGCATTCCTCTATATTTAGATAATTGTGTAAGTTATCTAAGTATTCATTCTCCCTCGACTCAAGATCTATTTAAATCATTTAGTTAACTCTTCATTTAATGTATGAGTTGCTTTCTTGAGTAATCTGTTCGTCATATCATTCAATCATCTAGTTCTAACTCGTTTGCGTGTACATGCATATTAATTAAATATCTTTGTTTAATTAATTAAATCTTGTGCATGCGTTTGAACAGAGCATTGCTTTAATCCCATATTTATCTTTGTCATGCAAAGACAATTATTTTGTTTTTGAATACCAAACTCAAAGATTAAATCATTTATTTAATCTTTATCTCTATTTCTAGTTTTTATCACTCATGTCATTACTAACAGTTATCAGAATGCATGTTTAATCTTTTGATCTCAATCGTTTGTTGATCTTTTGATCCTGGCCTATCATTCGAATGATCAATTTTCTATAAATTGATCTGTCTTTTGTCATTTCAGCCTCTCTCGAAATCTTATGACTTTTGGAAGCATATCTATTATTTGAATCTTCAATGTTTTGCTAAATCACTATCACAGGCTATACTTGCACAAGAGAAATATGAGGGAAATTATACTACAATGACAAAATGGAGAAGGGAAATCAAGGTTATACATGGAATTACATAGATATTAGGTGAGATTGTTCAGTGTATTTATGTTTTAGCTTTCCTTTGTTCTCTGTTGTTTAGCTTAGATTGCATTAGAGCTTTGATTGCATTGTTGTGTGCTTTTAACCTTTCATTTAATTTTCTAAATGTTACAGTAAGAGTGATGATGGTTGTATCAAATACCTTCAAGTCTTCATAATTTCATACAATAACCTAGTGAGAGTCCTTGGGTGGTTGTATAATACCTCAATTTTATTCATCCATACAAGCCTTGCCCAAGAGAACATTGTTGAACACAAATGGAAATACTAAGAGGGGGGAGGGGGAGTGAATTAGTATTATATCAAATCTTAAACCCTATAGAGAAAATTAAAACTTTAACACTACAACATACACATGAACATGAAACAAGAATACAATTCACAACACCACACAACACTAGATGTATGTGGAAAACCCCAAAGGGGAAAAATCATGGTGAGAAATGTTGCTAGGATCTACTATCCTAATCTAGCCTCACAAATGAATAATAGTTACAACTTTGTTTTAGGGCTACAACCCAAGGAAGCTACTACTCCCTAAAAAAAGTTTTAGGGTCACTCCCAAGGAAGCTACAACTCTTTGTTGACTTAGATTTTGGGCTACAACCAAAGGAAGCTACTACTCTCTAATCTAAGAACAAATTCAGGAATGATTACAAAATGATAATCCTTCCACTGTCTAAAACTAACAATTAGGCACAATCCTTTTGGTGATTGCGATTATATTTTTCACTTCCCTTTTGATGATTGCAATTCTGCTTTGTAATCTCTTCAACAACTTCTTCAAGTGTATTCTTTGTAGCTTACTATCTCACTTCTTTCAATATTCAAGAAGATTTTCCTTTGGCTCACTACTTCCAACAAGAAATTACTCACCTTCTTCACTTCCCTTCTGTCACACAAATATAATCAAACTTGAACTGGACAGGATCTACCACTTCTACTCTTTCTCTTTTAGTCGCTTACATAAATGTCATAATGCATTACATTCCATAACTTCCTCATCATCACAACTCCATGAGCTAGATAAAGTAGGTTTACAATATATACAAGATATTACATTTATTACATCCACATGTCTATCTACAACAACAAAAATATTATATTTATAAGTTTCCCAAAGATCAAACACATAATATAAAATGTGTAGAGGGAAAGACCCAAAAGACTACATGCAACACCATGAAGAGCATGCCTTACGGATTCCAACATATTCTTAACCTAGTCCTAAACATTTTTCATAGATTCAATCTTAAATGAACAACATCCATATGCTTCACAAATTCAAATTTGATCGTCCTTAAGCAAGAAAACATGAAACTTGTAGCATTTCACCCTTCACAACATTGGTGGTACACATGAATGATAAATAATTACTTGCACTTATCCTAGATGAGTCAACATGATCCATACAACACCTTTAATCACTACTTAAACTCTGTGCAACCTTGAACTTGTGGTGCACACCCTCAATATACCTTAGTTGGTTAGGAAAAAGTATAACCTAATAAAATATTCATTCCAAACCACAAATTTTTTTAGAGAAACTAGACAACACCTTGTAGAGCAACATCAAACATCACATGAAACTCATGAACACTCTCATACATCCCTTTCACAACTTCATACAACAAGTTGGCCAAGCCAATAGATATTGAAACTCTAGTAACCAAACCATATAGTCCTTTACTCTATCACCTAAATAAATTTCTTTGTGGAAGGATTAATGACATGAAACATTAGATATAACACCTCCACAACATACTACACTTATCTTCTGAACCAAATAACCATTTCTACAAATGTGGAGAAATGCAAAGCCAAACTTTGCACCTTTGAGAACACCAACATAGGACCAACACAGTCTTCACATTGTCACTCACAAAAACATGTTTCCATAATCCAAGCGATCTGAAACTTGGATCACACATTCCCTGACAAAACATGAAGCTATCTTCCAAACCATAGGAGTAAAACAACACCAACAAAGAAATGTTGAGCATTTCTTAGAGACTTTGACAACCAAACAACCAGTCTGCAACTCTTTTGACATCAATAACATCAAAACTTCAACAAACATTCTTTCTACCATTATCATCTTCTAAATTTCATGGTTCACACATACCACCTTTGATAAGAGATGATTTTTTTTTGTATATAAATGACATGTATCAAACAACCTCTCGAGTACAACCATTTCTTTAGGTATACTATTAATATTCATATTTTTGGCTCTTTCTTTATCCACCTTAAAATCATTTCTATCAATCTCAAAAATGATGTCTTATTTAATATCCTTGAGTTTGTAATGGATTCTATGATTTTTTTATTGTCTTTAAATACATGTAAATTGGTGTTGTAAGATTTATTTTGGGTTACATTGCACATGTTTTTCAATCAATGTATTAGATCACACCATATGATCTATCATCAAGAAGATGATATATCTTCTTCCTACTAATAAAGAATTGAGTGTGATCCAAAAATTTGATTAATAAACATACATATTATAATCCAAAAATAATCTTACAACACTAATTCATGATTATAGAAAACTCATGCAAACTATATGAATAAATTTTAAATAGTCTATATGGATGGAGTAGGCATTGACTCAAGTAAAATCTCTTCAAATTTGAATTTGTAACTAGTTCCAACCTACTTGAGTCACTACTAATACATCAACAATATGGTTATTTATCCATGCTCGGTTCATAAAAATAACATTTTAATAGCTAATTTTTGCTTTTTTTATTTTTTTCATAGTTTTTTTTTTTAATATTAGCAATTAGGCCTAGTTTTTGCTTTTTTGTTTTTGTTTTTAGGAAGTTTTTTTTTAATATTTGTATTTTTTTCTATGTATTCTACAATGCGTGCTAATCAATTGCTAATTTATGATTGAAAGTATGTAATTTTTTTAGATCCTTTCAATCGATAAATTTAGCAACCATTTTTTTTTTTTGTAAATCATTATATGAGTAAGAGAAACTCATAGGAATTGTCAAGGATATTTTGGTTCTACAAGGCAGGATTTAGAGAATAAAATTAGAAGAATTATGAAAGATATTTTTATTCTACAAGGTAAGCTTTGGAGGAGAAGATAATAGGAATTGTCAAGCGATATTTTACAAAGAAGGAGATGGGAAATAAGAGGACAAGACAAAAGAAGAGTTCATGAAAGCATTTAGTAGAAGATGAACATAGATTATGTGAAGAAATCTTGTAAAGATATTATAGATGAAAATAAGGTATTCCAAACTTGAGCCTCTCCCAATATTATTCCTTTTGTACCCCTTTAGCCTTCCATTTTCTTTTACTATTAAAGAATTATGTAGTAAAGGATAAATTAAATTTACTATCAAGGTTCTCACCAAGTAAATTGGCATTCATATATCCTTTAAGTTCATTTGAGAAACCTATGCCCCTCTCTAGAAAAATAAGAGAATTAATTTATTTATCTTTCATCTACCAACATAAAATTTCATATCTGAAACCTATCTCTAAATTGTTCAGTGCCATGCACCCCATTTGGAAATTTAAGAGTGATAATATCTTAACTTACACTAGATTTAATACTAAAACCTTAATTTCCTTTCTTGAAACTAAAATGCAATTACCTTCATTAGAACCACACTTGAAAGATGAAAAGGTTACCTTAGGACCAACCATTTTCCCTTGCAAAGGAAGATCCTCATATTTGAATGTAATTCCTTTCCCGCTTAGACTTATGTGCCTTATAATATAAGTAGTGTTAGAAGGTGAGAATATTTGAATAAAAAATGGATTGTAAACATAATTAATCATAATAGAATTCCTAACAAATTTATACTCTTGGCATTCGAGAAAAAAATCTACTTATGGCCTAAGGAATTTTAAATTTTGTGAAGGTTAGAACCTCTCATGGTAAAATTGGAACAACATACTCTCCCTAAAAATGATTGTCTATCACCTAAATCTTCAATTTTTTTTTAATGGAATTAGTCCTAACATGGTGATAGGGAAGGTAAATCATAGCTTGGTGTAGAATAACAACACATTTGTACTACTTAATATTTTACCTTGATATCTCTATAGACAAAATCAAGTACAAGGGAATGATAAAAAAATGTTAAA
>VDFB02068729.1:0-15405 GCA_007258455.2 Sequoia sempervirens
AGTGCTTTAGATGATGATGTGTGCGTTGATGATAGCATACATGATGCTGCTGATCATGATGTGAATGAGGTGGACTCAACCTCGTACTATAGTGCAGATTGGGATGAAGAGCAGGAGGCGGATCAGGAGATGGAGTGTGAGATGATCGACAATCCATTGTTCGAAATAGATGCTTCTTGGACATATGATAACCCACTCTTCGAGATAGATGATGTTCACCCTCTTGAACCGAGTCTTGAGATGAGCACTGATTGTGGATCGGGACTTCAGACAGGGTCCACAGTGGAATTTACTGAGGCGAGCATTGTGAGGAGTGTTCAACACTTCTCTTCTAGTCCACATACAGAGGATTTGTTGACGTGTCAGTGTGGATTGGTGCAAGACGTATACCATCCCTTCTTGGATGGAGAGTTACCATCTTCAGTAGATGGAACCAGTGGTTGCAGATACCTGACTCAGTTGTTGGCGGGTGAGTGCTTGCAGGATCAGTATTTATTCTTCCATCAGGCTAATGTGTATCCAACAAGGTTTGTTGCTTCGTCGTCTCAGAGACTACCGATGGACATAGGGTTACAGATGGATTATAATGCCAGCAGGCTTGATGGCACAGGTGGATATCACATCCACGAGAGTTTAGCGGAGGTTATGGAGAGATGTCGCGTAGCAAATGCTTCCAGATATCCTTACCTCCTCAGGATGGATGGACATGAGTTCGGTTTATACTGGGATCCAGGTGGAGACAGAGTTAGCACTGCAGTTTGGATGGGTTCCGATGCATTACTTCACCACTTCCGGTATGGTGGAGTTAGGATCGGTGTTGAGAGAATCTTGAATGATATTCACATCATTCAAGAAGTTGTTACCAGCATTGATAACAGTCTTGATCTTCGTGACAGCAGTGATGAAATTTGGCATCAGCATGAGAGGAAAGTGATTACACCGGGAAATGATGTTTCTACAGAGTTATCATGCGTTGGTTCTCGAGATTTGAGCACTAATTATGCAATTCATGATGACGGGTCAGACCACAGTGAGTCTGATTTTTCATATCAGACCGTAGGAGATCAATCAGAAAAGCTAATCATGGGCAATGAATCCCGAGATCGTGAGTTAGGTGGATGTGCAGATACCTTGGAAGAAGAAGTGTGCGAGGAGGACACCGACAAAACGACAGCTTCAACAATATCTGTTGAGCCATCCCACAAGGTACATAGCAGCAGCACCCCTGTCGAAATTGTGTGTGAAGTTGATAGCACACATGAGGCTGCTTATCAGTTAGGGAGCGACGATGATTCAACTTCATATCATAGTGCAACTTCTAAATTAGAGAATATGTATGGGAGTGATGAGTTCCAGGGTCCTCATGGTGTGATAGGACACCTTAAGGCTAATGATAGTATGATTGCCACAGCCATAGAGCATTTTGATGCTGCTTGTCAGATGTTGGCTACGTTGGATGGGAACACTCCTATGTCAGATGGGCACAATGATAGTAGTCTCTCCTTTGCAGAGTTGCACGCACTTCGAGAGGCAGTTGGAATTATGAAACAACATTACCTACAGCTCCTTGCGGACAGAGATTTCCTTCTCGAGTGGGGTTGCATCTGTCACAAAGCATGGAAGGGGAAGGAAGAGGAGTTTGATGAGCTCACTTATGAGCTTGAGATGACTATGGATTCTTTGAAGAGCACTCAGTTGGCCCTTCAAGAGTCACAGTCACGGGTTGAGGAGCTCACCGTGGTATCGGGATTGGCACAGTCATTCCCCCCTTCTGATATAGTTCAGGTTTCCATGGCAGCTGTTGGTGAAGGACATATCTCCACGGATTGTGGATGCGAGCAGGTTGATGATGTGGTTACTACATCCTTCACAGTTTCAAGTGCTATTGATACAGATGGGATGAGAGCTTTAGTGGAGAGTTGCGGAGAGCCATGTGTTGCACCTGGTCCTCTTGAGTTTAGTCCCATGACAGGTGATGTGGAACAGGTTAACGATAGCTCTTGTGACTTGGCGGTTGACTCACCAGGGAGTTATATGTCAACTCACGATAGTACTACATCCACTTCACAGGAGATATGCAGAGCAACATCAAGTGGGGAGATTGGTTCTTATGTCGATTTGTTTCCCTCTCCTAGAAGCAAATCAGTTTTTATACCCCATACAGTTGATTATGGTTGGCAGTTTGCTGAGCCGATTCAGGAGCACAATCCCAGGGACTCAGAGTTGGATGGTTCAGACCAGCATGGAGTGATTGCGCAATTTGTGAATAATCCCTCAATTGAGTTTGATGGTGGTTTGATCTATGGAAATCCACTCTTCGAGCTAGAAGCCGATCATACTCTTGATACTAGTTTCAGGTTGGGTGATAGTCGCAGAGTTTTGGATCGTCCTAGTGCATCGGGATTCCAAACAGGGCTCACAAAGGAGTTTAATAGTGTGTACACGGTGAGGAGTGCTTATAGTTTTGATTTTGATCCACTTGTACATGATTTGTATTCGATGCACTGTTCTTGGGCGCAGGGTGATTCTCTTGGTGCGGTCAAGGGGAGTAACTCCTTATTATGTCCAGAGTTACCATCTTCAAAAGATGGGACTAAAGGCTACCAGTACCCGATTCAGTTGCTTATGGGGGATTACTGGCAGGGATAACAATTCGTTATCCATCATGTTGATTGGTATCCGACAAGGTCTGCTATTTTAATGTCACAGGGATTTCATACGGATACATGGTTACAAGGTGATCACGATGTCAGTGGACATGATGGTTGGATTGGTTATCACTTCGAGGGGTGTTTTGGAGAGATTGTAGAGGAATATTGTGTTACGGATGTTTCTGGATATTTTTATCTCTTCATGACAGATGGAGGTGACTTCAGGTTGTTTCGGGATCTGGGTGGTGTCAGTTCTGGCACTACAGTCTGGTTGGGTTCCAACAGGTTACTTCACCATTTTCAGCATGGTGAAGTTGTGATCAGATTAGCGCAGCGGAAGTCAGGGGTTATCAGGCATGGCCGACTTCCATTCTGGGTTCGAGATCTAGGGATATTTTGCGCAGTTGTGTTTATGTTGGCGCTGCAGGAGTTAGTTAACGATGCATGGGACATTCCACAGTTCTTCTTTCGAGCCTTCTGAGGAATGAGGTTTCTTCGCAGTAATGATTGCTTGGGGACAAGCAATTTCAGGGAGGGCGGACTGTAATGTCCCCATTCTTTCGCGAGCATCAGAGTCAATGGATTAGCCTATTATGTCGATCCTCGTAGGCTAATGGTTCTGGATAGAGGGTCACTTGATCGGGCACTTGGTCGGTAAAATGCAGTAATAGTATCCGGAGCTTGGTGACGTGGTGAATTTGCGCGTTTGGCGTGTAATTGGAGCTTAAATTATTGATCATCACCACTTATGTCACTTTCTCAGGCTTAGGGACCATGTGTCTATTATTTTAATGGGGTCACTTTCTATTTTTCAGTTACTATTCATGGCTAAAGTGAAAAAAGAAACAACTTAAGTGAATAGTGTTTTTTTAATGAATAGTGTTTCAATGTCAAATTATAAAAGAGCAAGAGAAAGTTCGACCTCTTCATGCTTGAGATTATTTTGTTGATGAAACTTGGAAGTGTGGAGTTTGGGAGAGAAGGAAACTAGGGTTTCCTGATTTCTGCAGTGGGTAAGCCTGGTTTGGGGCTTGTAGTTAGGATTTTATGCATCTTGAGAGTGTGAAAGACCACTTTAAAGTTGCTGGTTATTTTCTTGTTGCTGCATTGGAGCTCAAATCTGCTGGTTACCAGTTGTTGAAGTCATCCATGTGAAGGGAATTGCTGCTGGAAGGTTCCTTTTTGCATTTTGGAGGGCGTGGCTCAAATGTTTAGTGTTTATTGAAGCTGATTATAAGCCTACAGCCAGCCGCCATCAAGTAAGGGTTTCAACTTCTTCAAATAAGAAAAACGCCTTCTCTTAGTTGCTGCTATCTTGTCTAAAGGGGGTGCCCTTGGTATTGGAAACATTTTCTTCAATCATTTGGTGGGAGAAAGTTGTAAGTAAATTTTTATGTGTATTATGGTGGCCGCGGGTACTGTAGCAAGCACTGTTCACAGTGCATTTTGGCTGCAAGTTTGTTTTTAGTTGTAAACCGTCTCTCATTTCGAAATGTATGGAAGTTATGCAATGTAATGCACTCTATCATGTAATGAAGAAAGCCTTTAGCAATCTTATTGAGTCTCTTCTTAGTTTATGTTTGAAGTTTAGTTTATATGAGTTCTTTATGTGCATATGGTTATAAGAAAATTATTAAAATCATTTGGCATCAAACCTCAAAAACACCAAAAACAAGAAAAGCAGATTACAAGCCAAAAATCAGTCCTTTAAACGAAGTGAAATCAAATCAGCAGTGAGCACGGTACATCATAGTGGTATCAGAGCAAACCTTTCCAGCCACCTTGTGTTGGTTTCAAAGAAAATTCCAGATTAAGTTTGGGGGTTTTGAGTCAAGTCCAGTTTGGCTCATCACATTTTCCAAGAGTCATTCTTTGTGGCCGACTTGCTTTATGAAAGGTCACGTCACCTTGTATATATAATTGATGGCATTTCATTGTGGAGCATTCATTCATACACATTCATCTTTCTAAAGTTTGAGTTCTTGGCAAGTGTGAATCCTTCATCAAGGCAGATCGACATTGTTAGAGGCTGAGATTTTATCAGCATATTACTTCATTGTATTTCTGTGTTGCATCAGACTTTGGTGCTTGCATTTAGGCCTTCATATCGGCCTCTTGTAAAGAGTTTATTGTTTTGGTGATTCAATATATAAGTGATATATTGTTGCTGGGTTTTTCTCCCTCAAGAGGAGGGTTTTCCCAGGGTATCTGCTGTGTTATTGTGTTAAATTTTTGAATTAATTTTCTGTGCTTTAATGTGATCTTAAAAGCTAACACTTAGGCACTCTACTTTCCACAACACTACTTGCCTTTAAAAATATATTTGTGGGCATATCACCCATATGATTTTGGGGAGAATACGAACTGGCATGAGTATTAGAACCATTTCTATTTTGATATTTATGGAGATTCAAGGGAATCTAATAATGTATCTCAAATCTAATATTGTAGGGAATCAAGAGGCTACATAAATCACATTTAAATCCGTAATAGCAACATAAAAATCACAAAGAAAACTCTTCAATCTATTGAATACTTGGTTTTAGAAACAACAATGGATACTAAGATTTAGGCGATAAAAATTAGTAATCTAAAATATAGCCTTATGTAAGTATTGGCTAAAGAACAAATATATTAGAAAGATATTTCAATGATGATGTACAGCCAAATGATACCATTAATACAACTTTAAGATGATAAAGACACTACCTGAAGCCATATCGAGGCTTTTCATAGCCCCATTGTGTAATGCCATTGTAGACCTAGAAGACCACAAAGACCAAGGAATGAGGATAATGAATTTAAGATAGTCCTTTAAATTTTCTAATTGAAATACTTCTTTAAAAATTATGTTTAGGAATAGAAATCTCAATATGTATACCACTTCCCATGCTCTTGGATGAAATCCAACAGTGAAACCTTGGAAAATGCGTGGACCTGGCTGGCCACATGAGAGTGCTAACTCCACAATTACTCTATGCAGAAAGATACAGATTAGTTAGCCACTTACAAGGTCTTTAGGTTCTCGTAATCACGACATGTTCCATATCAAAAATCAAATGCATAAATATGTGTGAATAAATATGAGCTAAGGACTTTTAAAGAAACCAATACAAAGAAATTAAAAACCCTAATCTACAAGCCACAAAAAAGATTCCAGTAATCACCTATTTATGATCTCCCTTATCATCATGAGTCTCCATGAGTGGTTGAGTTACAGTTTAATAGACACAATTGTAAATACTTCACATCCTTCAATTGTTAATTAATAATTTCTAATTAAAGAAGTACTACACATAATAATCTAAGCATCTTGTACATCTATACTTACCTAATGAACTTTCTATCATGTGGGACATTGTTTACACAGATTTTTTTCTGTAGCCTAAAGGGCACATTTGTAAATGTTCATATTCTTAAATTGTCAAATGATAATTTTTTCATTAAAGAGCTAATAAATGTTTTCATCTCACACATTTATGTCATCCCAAAAAGTAGCTTTGTTTTGTTGAGAACATAACTTAGCCATGGTGTGGGCTCCTAGACAATATTGTAGATTATATGCCAAATACTGTTGTTTTGCATGCAGTTTGCTAAGGATAACATCAATAAACAGCACAATTTAATGCCCAAGAAGTAATCTAATAGCCTACCATAGTATCATCTCTGCAAAACCCACATTGCTGGTAGACTATGCCAACTATTACATGAAGCATTACTCTTCTTGATTTATTGCAACCTGGGCATGAACCTTATGAAAATGGCATTTACATCAAGCATTGAAAATAGGTATAAAATTAAATGGCAGGGAAGCCATGTGCCAGAGAGCATGACATGAGCTACCTTGTTCCTTGCTCTGCTTGCTCTAAAATAGTTATGTCTGAATGTGAATTGGAAGATGCTCCAAAGTGAGTGTTAATTACCATGTCATACAGAAGCCACTCAGATGATTTTATAAATCATATGATCTAGAAGATGTGATGACAGAGATAGATATATGTGTCACGTAGACAAATAAGAAACACACTTTGGTGTTTGCAACCCGACCACTAAACAAACTTTCATCATCCACGTTCTTCATACAGAGCACTTCTCCCATAATTAGATATGGAATAATAACGATATTTAATATGTATTGTTTACACGTGATTTTAAACTGAGGTTAAATGATTCCCTTGCATACAAATGTTTGGGATATAAGTACATTTCACCAAGATGGATTAATGTCATTTCATTCCAGAGTTGAGGAACATCTAAGTATCCTTTCTACGTATTCTTGACTTGGCTCAACTACTGCAAGTTTTTTCCCTATTTGTTTAGCAATGTTAGACTAGCCTCATAAAGTTAATCTAGAGAAAGTTGTACACACCAATAATAATCTATATCCTCCATATTTGTTTAAAATGATATTACAAATTTGTAGGAGTTCTATCTCCTGTTCCTATAACAACTTCCTAACATAGATGAGCAGTTTTAACAACTCATAATACAAACAAATAAATCACAACCTAGTTAACAAATAGTCATTATATGACACACTAACAACCTACGGGAATGATGTAATATTCTCAATACCCCCCATATTACATCATTCTCTAAATGGGGATATGTGGACTAACAATACTTGATGACCATGTTCAGTAGTTCATCAAAAACATGTAATGTCCCTTTCTCAGACCTAATCTATTCAGTGACCATTAGCCTATTTTCAAAGTTCTCGTAGGCTAAGTGGTTAGGCAAGGTAGCTCCAAGGTTCTTGGAGAATGTAGTGGCAGCAATTCATGGATTTTTGTGTTCGCATTGAGCTTAGCGGATGATACCAGTTTGAATGGCATTCTCTGCAATATTATCGAGCTATCTAGGTGTTCTACAAACTTCTTGGAGAGCACATTTAGTTTTAGAAAGTTGCCAAAATGACCTCATTCACTAATCCGGTGCACCCATACCTCATTGGTGCAGTCAAAATTGGATTCTGAGATGATTCGAGATTTTTTGTCACAAGGGGTAAAATATTTTAATATTTCACTTAAAGTTGTAATGTTTGAATTTATTTTTTATAGAACTTAAGTGTTATAACTTTTGTAAAGTCAAAATACCCCCAAGTTGGACACCTAGGTTGGAAAAAGGGGGACATTGCACATGTGAGGGATTCTTATTATTTTAGAAAGGCATTTTTGAAAAAGGGGAATTATTTTATTATTTTAAATTGTAATACCTTCCTCCTAAAAGTTATAAAAGGAGGCATGGGGTAGCTCATTTGTTCATGTTGAGATTTGATAACGAAGTATTGTTGGTTTAAGACTGGATTCTTCAAGGTTTTGAGGACAAAAACCCTCAAGGTTCGTTCTAGTTTCAAAGTTGGAAGATACTCCCTAGTTGGACTGGGGTGGCTTCATTTCAGGAGCCACCATTGGCGCTAATGGTGAAGCTTTCATTCACTGCATATCAATATGAAATCTTTTGAGTTAGGTTTGTTAATGTTTTCTTGGCTAATCTGTTGAGTTGCAGAGTGAAAGATCCCCAACCCAAATCTGATCCAATTTACTGATTTTTGTCTTTTTCAAAATCTTTGAACAGTGAATAGGAATGTTTTTCAAAATCAAGAGTGCAACCATATGTATGACTGAAATAAATTACTGAATTCTGATTTTTTTTCAACAGCAATGCATAAAATTGTAAAACTAAAGATTTAAGAACACCATTCATCAATTAGTCATACACAAAGTCCAATGCTATCTTGCACATGAGTTTTATTGATGGAATTCCAAATAAGTACAAAATTATAAATCAGATCAGGCTCTCCAATACCCTATCCAAACCCTAGCAGCATCACAAGATCGTACGACTGCCCTTGATGATAGTCCGGCTGCCCCTTAGGATGGTACGGCTAGCTCAAACAGTCTCTAAAATCAATAAATCTGACCTCTACAACCCTAGTTGCCTATCGCCAGTATATTCTCTAAAACTCTAACTGAAATCTTCCCTCAATAATGCCAAAATAGTACGGCCAACAAGTAGAATGCAAATATGTGATAGCATTGGCGTGGTTAAGACTCGATCTATCAATGGTTGCACCTAATCTGAAGAAATATGTTGATACAACACTACTGCAAACTCAAGTCTGAAAATTAAACATCTGAAACTCCTCCAATAAAGCCCAAACAAAGACCTAAGGTAGGTCCTCCTCAAAGGTGAAATGGGTTCTCGTCCAATTCACGATAGCCCTTGGGAGTTTTCGTTCCCAGAAGACTGAAACCACACTAAAACCCTTCTGCAGAGCTCAAACCTGCAAGTCCTGATATGAAAAATTACAAATGAATGCCAAAATAGAAGCCCAAAATTCACTTTGTAACTTCCCATGAGCTTTTTCATAAAAGATAATAAAATATTCCTCCTCAAGGGTCTTTTCCTCATCAAAAGAAAGGGCCATTTTTTAAAAAACAACTTTGTTTCACTAGGATGGGAGCACTTTTCACTATTCACTTTGTTTTCCCTACGAAATGCAATTCAAGTACTACGTACTACTGAGCAAACTAAATCATATGCAGAACATGGAACACAATAATAGACAGAAATATATCATGTTTGAACATCAGATGCTTTATTCATTATCAGAAATATCACCATGTACAATCATAGAAGTATCCACAGTGCTATCAATCATGACTAGTCACACATAACCACTTCCCAACTACAACAACTGAGTACATATAATGTTCGACGGTAGTTAGGTAACCAACCAACACAACGTTTCATAACAACAGTTATCATTAATCGATACTTGATTACCCAAAAGTACATGACATGTATTATTCCTACTAACTATAGTTTTCTCAGCAATTGGCCAATTACGACCAAGGCCGACTACAACAAAAGTAAAGATATACTACTTACATCATCCCCCTAAAAAGAAGTCGTCTTCTAGACAACATAACAACCCAAGGGAAGGACAAAATATACAAATTTAATGAGGGAGAAGTGAGGACGTCCCTAGATGCACGGACGATGCTGGAGTTGTTGAGGAATGCTCTGCCCACAGTCGCCTCACTTCCTCTGTACGTGTGCTGAGCTGTCGGTCGGCAAGTATCTCCCTCTCCCTGATAGCCTTCACCATACGAGCTACCTCCATCAACTGGCCTTTAGTCTTGTCTACCTCTGCACTCTTTGCTACCAACTGGTCTTCCAATTCCTTCACTCGATGCTCCCATGCCCCCTCTTTCTATCATGTCTCCTCTTCCAAGGCGAGCACCCAAGTCTCCAAGGCCTCTAGTTGGGTTCCCCTATCCCTAGCTAGCCGGGTCTATTCTGCCAAGTCATTTTGAATGTTTGTCATTTGAGTGGCTAACTCCTGCTTAATCCTCTGTAAGAGTCTATATGCTTCCACCTTCCATGATACTGCAACCTCCGTGGAGAACACCTAGCGTTTCATGAGATAGAAAACATCTCAGAATGAGAGCTCAATGTGGTATAAACTCTCAAAAACCCCAGCATCTCGGCCTACCAACTGTGGTGGCCTACCCCGCCATGCCCTCAACATTGCAGTAGTCTCGCCCGCTTGCCATCCCTCACTAAATATCCAAGTAAACTCTGCCTCACACCCTATCTGTACAAATCCTCGGATGCGTTGAGCTTCTTGTCCCACTAGAGGAGATCGGCCGACCTTGAGTTCTCTAGAAACCTGGCCCACCCGAATCATCAATCTGCCCATAAGCTCCAGCTCTTCCACATAGCGCTGCACTATTCCCACTAGATCCAATGGGTCTGGCTGGGACATTTCTACTACAAGTCCATCAATGGAGTCAACCTCCTCATCCTCTACATCACCAGGGGCTAGGAAGGGCTCTTCGTTCTCCTGAGGTGCTTCCCTGACTATTTGCTCAAGCTCATGCACGGTTGTCCCTGGCGCCATCTCTGCCCTAGCCTCCGGTTGGGTAAGTGTCTCCTCAGCGAGTCTGGCAGTCTCGCTCTGCTGAGTGTGGATGGCGAGGCCTTCCTCGCCTACTAATCCTTCAGAAGGACTCCCCATCGGCTGCTCTAGCTGCTCGGCCACTTCTAGTGTGAGGCCCACAGATCCCAACCAATTGTCAATCTGAGCCACCCCTAGTGCTCTTAGCGGTGTAACAGAGGAAGCCTCCTCATTTTTCATGATCGTCCCCCATGTCCCTGTGACTGGTGGTGCCTCTAGTACTGCAACTCCTGAAGCTGCCGAACATGGCAGTTCCTTACCTACTACTGACCCTAGAAGTGGCTAAAGTGGAGAAGCGTCTAGCAATATCTCAACGAAAGTTGTGGAAGCTGTCGACGCAGTGGCTACCCATTGCGACGATATCGTAGCAAGTGGTGCCCATCCTAGCGATGCACCCGGTGATGAGGCTGCTACTCTCAGTGTTCACCCAACTCCGATTGGCGAGACTGGGAGGATGAAGGTCACTGTCTGTGGGCTCTCCTTGACTGGCGATGTTGGAAGAGTGAACCCAGTTGGCTGTAATAGTGGTATTTCAGTCTCTCCCATGTCCAATGCTACCTGGCCACCTAAATCTATGGACACCTCCTCATCCACTGGTGAACTAAAAGCCGATGTCGAGGAAGACAAATCAATAGGTTCCCCTTGTTCGGGAGCTTCACCCTGCTCCGATGCTTCCTCAGCTGATGTTTGCTCTTCCACTGATGCCTCTTTCTGCTTCCTTTTCTTCCCTACAGTAGTGCCTTCGCCGACTTGCTTTAGTTCCAATTTTGTCCAGTAGAATACTGTCAGTAGGCCTGGGTCCAGATGGGTGAGAGGCTACAATCGGCCCCATCTGCCTTCAGGTACTTGCATGTGCACAGCATCCAAAAAGAGAGCAATGGCATGCTACGCCATATAAAAAGCTTTGTACCGCTAAGATAAAAATTCTCGCATCCACTCTGCAAGTAACCGTGCCCAGTTATATACTCGGTCGATGCTCAATCCCACCATGTAATCTACCATCCAGATGGCAATGTCGGACGCTCGACTAGCACCTGTGAGTTAGCACTTCATTAAGTCTAGCAAGCACTTCCATTCGGCTATCACCAGATAATGTTTCCGGAGGTCTCTGTTGCCTACGTTCCATATAGTATCTTTCTCCTCCGGTGTTAAATCATTTCAGCACACCTGCTTGATTAGGACTTCTTTATGCTGCTGCATCATCTTCTTTAGTTTATTTTCTCCAACCCCTGTGGCTAGAATGCCGAAAACTCACTCAAAATCCTATGGCCAGAATGAAACTGTAATCGGACAGCCTTAGTAATCTATCAACGACTTGTGCGTGTGCCTACAATAATTATCCACCATGGCCTTCAGCCAAGGCTCAAACTCTCGTGAATTGAAGAATGGAACCAGTACAGCTTTATCCACCCGAGCGTGTTGTAGTGAAATCTTCAAAGTGTGGTTGTTGGTTGTGCTTCACCACCATTGCTTGCACTCATTGCCAGTTAAATTTTCCCAGGACATGGTTTCAGCGTCTGCATCCATTTTCTTTTTCTTTCTTTCTGAGGCCACCTTCGGCTTATGTTGCACAATTTTCTTTCCCTTGTTCATTGTTTTGTCGGTTCGGCAATTCAAATTGAATTTATTTCCTCCTACATGGCATGGCACTTACCAAAGCTGAATTGGATTAACCATCGTACCTTAAAATCTTGTCGTGCATGTATGCCTTGAAGTGGCCGTACTATGCTACCTAGTTGATGCCATACAATCTACAGATACAAGAAAGGGTGTGCGAACTGGAGGGCTGGAGGGTGTCGTACGATGGATGATATGATTGCCCGCTAGACTAAACGTTGGACCCTTGTGTGTCGTACGGATTGATGTCCACCTATCAACCATTCAATGTTCTAACCTGGCCATACGTTGTCCTTGCAGGGTTGTACAATTTGAAAATTGCTTAACAGACGTATGACCTAAAAAGTGTCTAGCTAGCGTACACCTGGAAGGATCTGTGGAGGCCGTACGATCAGAATTTTCTCTGGTTGTTGGGCAACTTGAGTGTGTCGTACGATCAAAATAGCCTCTAGGTGTCATACGGCTTGAGTATGTCGTACAACCTGGATAACTAGTGAACTTCGTACGATTTGAAAACTCTATGGATGTCGTACGATTTGAGGATGTTGTACGACCTGAGGATGTCGTACAAATTTAGAATGTTGTATGACCTAAGGATGTCATACGACTTGAGGAACCTGAGGATGCCATACGACTTGAGGAACCTGAGGATGTCGTACGACTTGAGGATGCTATACGACCTTGGCTTTCTCCCGTGTTCTTTCTCTGTGCTTAACCTTTCGTGTTGCCATATGTCCCGTCCTCTGATATTGATGTCGTACAGATTTGCTAGTTCGTACGGACGTTTGTTGTTTTCTTCTCTTCCTTCATAGCTTTGCCTTGTTTTGACCTCTGCCTAGGTTAACTTGCCTCTAAAAGGCCGTATGCTGAAAATTCTTGCCTTTGTGTTTCTCCAAACTTTATTTGACTTGATTGCTTTTTCCCTTAGCCGCCCAATTTTTCCAATGGCCATGATTTTTATTTTACTTCTCTTTATTTTAATATTTCTTCTCTTGGCCACTTTCAATCTTTTCAATTTTATTTTTTTTTCCTGAATTCTCCCCAGTCACTTTTTAATTTTTTTCCAATTCTTTTATTTTTCTTCTCTTATTTTTTCTCTCCTTCATTTCATTTAATTTCCTCTCCTTAATTTCTTCTAAGTTCTCCTTCATATTTCTTTTATTTCTTTCTTCTCTCTCCTCTGTCCTCCATTTGCCTTGTTTTTCTTCATTTATTCTTTTATTCTCCTTCATTTTTTGATTTCTTGTAGCTTGTTTCTTTTCTAATTTTAATTTTTTCAAATTTTGATTATTTTCTCTCATCTCCTCTCTTTGTTTTCCACTTTTCTCTTTGTTCTTCTCACTTCGCCATGTTTCAGAACCTTTAATTTAGACGTGTAATACCATTTACATGTGTGTGGAGGCCTTTCGTAACATTCCTCTTCACAGCACATTCCTATGTATTCTACATCAAAACATTTGTCAAGTAGGGGAGTAGGGCCAATACCTTTATAACTACCATTGATGTACCTTCCCCCGTACTATTGATACCACGTGACGTTGTCTCCTTGTACCAGCGGTGGCCCGGCTAGGTTAGGTATTATCTTCCAGAGCCCCTCCTTAGTTGCTATCCTCCTAACTTTTGGCACTTTCCTTCTCTCTTCGCATTTGTTTAAGTAGATCTTCTATATATCCATCCATGGTTGACACGAACATGTCTTATGTCCTCAACACCGTCTTCAAGCAGGGAGCCTTCTTCTCGAAGTAGGCCTCCCATTGTTCATCATTCCATTCAACCTCGTCATCAGTTTGATACTCATTTTGTTCTTGGGCCACTTGTTTTTCCTTTCCATCTTGAGCCGCTTTGTCCAGTTCCTGGGCTATGTATCCTTGTTTTACACCTTCATAAGGAGTCACATAGTGTCAGTGGCCACCTGTTCGACACCAGAGGGTAGGGATTCCAAACACAGCGTTGGTCAGGTGTTTGTGCATTCGGGGTACGGCAATACCTTTTACCCTCTTCTGCACTAGCCTCTCTTCAATGATTTGGTCTACACCTGACTCCATCCAAACTCCTTCGGCTACGTAGCCGAGGCCCTCCAAACCCCAGTCATATTCTTGCGAATCCTCTTTTTGCACAGCCTAGTCTTCTTTAGTAGCATAGCCCAACATATTGATTGCTATGGTATCCTTCTCTTTTCTTTCCTAATACTGCTTCAATTTAGAGTCGTTGATTGCTTCTAGTAGGAGTGACCCATCTAAATTCTCAAGCTTTATATAGCCATTGTCATAGACTTCCCGAACTCGGAACGGTCCTAACCAACAAATTTTGAACTTCGCCGACTTGATTTCATTGTGGCCATTATATTTCAAAACTAACTATCCCAATCGGAAATTCATTCATCGAAGATGCTTATCGTGCCAATATTTCCTTCGTTGTTGCATGTTCTCTGTCGCCCATTGTGCCATTATCCTTCGCTCATCCAATTTTTTAAGTTGGTATAGTCATTCTTTCAAAATTTCAGTATCACCCAGCCAATTGTCCACAGCTATCCTTAAGCTAGGTGCCATGTACTCCATCGGCATTACTGCTTCCTGACCGTACATCAATTGAAAGGGTGTGTGGCCCGTCGTTACCTTGTGCGTTGTACGGTATGCCCACAAGACAATTGGTAATCTCTCTCCCCAATCAGCTTCTTCTACACCACATGACTTGTGAATAACTGATACCAGCACTTTATTTGTGTTATCATCGAATCTAGCAGCGCTCATTCCACGGATAACCCCCCTACGAAACTTGTTCGTTTCCTAGGTTCGTGAAGTTCAAGCAAGCAAAACGAGGTAATTTTCAATCCAGCTCAAAAGCATTCCAAAGCCTCAAACAATCAGTTTGAGCATCCCCCTATGTTTGCCTCACGAAGACCTTCGAAACGAGCTCCTTTGCGAAGTCTCACTGATCATAATTAGTTAAATTGTGAAAGATGTAGTGCCAAAAAAGTGCGCTCTAACTCATCCAAATTTTTGGCTGTGTTGAAAGTGCAGGGGCGCCAAAAAACAGCGAACCTGCATAAAAAGTGATTTTCCAAAAATATGTAGAAATGCTAAAAAAGTCCGCTCTTACACATTGTTGTCTAACTCATCCAAATTTTTTGGCTAAGTGTTGAAAGTGCAGGGGCGCCAAAAATCAGCGACC
>VDFB02068731.1:0-65000 GCA_007258455.2 Sequoia sempervirens
TATCTAGGACATCATCCCAACCTCATCAATTATAATATTGAAACATTGCACTCAATAAAACTTAATCAATAATGAACTCATTTACAACCGTCTTTATAAATAGACTAAAAAAATAAAAAATTCATTGACTAAATTACTATATTTTAAAACATGTAGCGCGTACAATCAAATAGGTAATGTGCATTAACATCATATTTAGTTGAACCTCTTTATTCACCTTTCTTTGAGATTGAAAGGTCGACTTGTCTGTTGTATTTAGCAGTCGTGGGCGACAAGAAACATTGACAGAGGCGAAAATGCCCGATGTTTCGTATAATTTAATTGCAGAAAAGGATGGGTTTCTTTGTGAATTTCATTAAATATTCTTGCTTAGCCTCAACTTCTTAAGAGCATCATCCTATTGCGTAATTAAAATAGGAATTTAAATTATTAAGTTCAGCTTTTTTTGGTTCTGTTTTGTGGCGTTTTCGATCGGTCTAGAAGAAACGCTGGTAGTGCTTATCCTTTCTCTCGTCATGAGAGCGATTCACCGCACGTTACGTTGCACGAGGTCCACACGCGGGGGTTTTCGTCAAATCTGTGTTCTCCATACACTGTATTGCCAACGGGTTATTATATATCAAAGGCGCCTTAACCAATGCAAAATTCTAGAGAAAATCGTTTGAGTCACCCATTTGTCAAAGTGCAGGAACCAAATGGCTCACTTGACGCCCACCTATTTGCAGATGCAAAGAAATAGTAAGAAGGCGATCACGTTCGGCCCAGACAATTATGGCAGGCGATGTTCAGCAATCAACAAAGTGACCAACTGTGGAAGATGTAAGCAATCCTTCATCTTTTCTCAGATTATTTAGACTAATTGTAACAGCTGTTGAAGAATGAGTAACACAATCAGTGCGTTCATTGCTTACATCAGTACGCTAATTACAACGCACCTGGTTAAACCGTTTGATTTTTAGTTAGAGCCGTCATAGATAATATCCACTCACGTTTACTGATGTGCAGTTCTAGTGTCGAGACGGAGGAGCAGAGAGCGTGTGGGAATCAGAATGTGCATGGATTCACCACCCAAACGCGACGGAGATTCTGAGAATTTCTTGCCAAGAAAGTACGGTAGTTTTGGTAATATCGAGGGCATAAATTATTCACGGGTTCCATCGGGAGAGCAGCAGGAGGAGGAGGATTGGCGCACCTTCAGAGCTCGCCTGGTGAAGGAAAGTTCCAGGGTAGTTACTCGTCAGAAGCAGAGGCCGAGGGCTTTTAACAGTGCAGAGTGGGCGCATGAGATAAACAAAATAGAAGAGGGATGCGTGTTGGTGGCCACCGAGGAATTGAAACGACATCCTCTCCTTTCAGAAGCTGTGGTCCTCGTATTACAGTGCCCAGTTAGCTCTTCGGTTTGCAAAGGGATTGTGTTAAACAAGATGTTTCCTTATGAGATTAGCTCCATGGATCTTGTTGACCCAATGTTAAGAAACTTACGTCTTCCTGCGTTTATGGGAGGGCCTGCAATGGGAGGATCAGGATTTGGATCCAAATTTCACGTTTTGACAAGAGAGAAAGGGGTTGCAGGATTCGAGTGCATTCTGCCCGGGTTGTATGTGGGGAATATGGGAGTTACTTTGCAGAGCGCCATGAGCAGCGACGTTGCCATGCGATTGTATTTGGGAGAGATTAAGTTGGAAGAGAGACATTTGACAGCTCAAGTGGAGGCGTTCGGATGGTGGAAAATCGTAGCTTGCAGTAGAGATACTATTTTTAGCACTCGTTTTTCGACCACTCATATGTGGGCCCATATAAACCACTTGTTAACCAGTTAAGAAATATTCAAAAATTAAATAAATTGTTGCGTCCGAGGTTGAGTTGTTTAGCACATAAAACTGCCTTTCCTGGTTGTGACGCGTAATGCGTTGTCCATAAATTATATCTTGAGTGCATAACTAGTCAGAAGTGGGGGGTAATGCTTCCCGTTGTATATCATTCTCTTGGGCTGTTTGGATTTTAGAGGTGCGATTTTTTACACCCATTTATAAAAGATTTTTCATAAAATAAATAAAAAATGGAATTAGTCAAAATTTTATTCCTTCAATTCTTTTTTCCAAAAAGAAAAGGAAAAATTGGACTTAGTCAAAATTTTGCTCCTTCAATTGTTTTTCCTTCTTTTAATTCTTCCTTTGAGTTTGGATAAGGTTGGCATATTTAATAAGACTTATTTTCCATAGATTTTCAATTTTATTTAATCAATATTTTTTATTTTCCTTTTAATTATTTTATTTATAATTATTTAGGAGAATTTATGAGCTTGGATAGTGACTATTTATGTATTTATAAATTTTTAGGAGATTTCATTGGTCTAGATAGAGTTTCTCTAGATAATATTAAGAAAGTGAAAGATATAATAAGTAAGAGAATAGAAGAATATACAAGTCATTTTTAAAAGTAAAATTATTTCAATTTTTAAAGTTGTATAATAAGATGTGTAGGGAAATGAAAAATATTCTAGTATAAATCAAAATTTAACTGATAATATAACTAACATATATTGAATATTAATATATATAAAATATGCCGAGATTTATCTTTTCTTGAGGTGCTTATTTTCATCAACTGATTCAAAACAACAGTAGATTGTCCATATGCTATCACTGTTTCAATCAATCAAATAATATATGAACAAAATAAAACAGGCGGAAAGACTCAATAACACATTAGAGGTTAAACACAAAGATGCTTAGTTGATTTTCAATACATATGTCCAATTTCTTCTTTAAACAAACATGATACAGTTGTCAATTAAGATAAGATCAAATATTAAATTTATGCATTTTCTTCACAAACAGACAAGATAAGGTAACTAAACCCTAGTTTTGATTCTAGCGCGTATTAAGAAAATGTAATCTTGCCAAGTTCCAAACCAAATGAGCCCTAGCAAGTCTAATAGACTCAACTTGGGAGACTTTCCATCTCACTCAATAATAAAACAACCACAAATAAAAATCAATAAACCTTAGAGTTGTTAAGTTGTTAAACAAGGACTTTGAAAACACAACTGAAACATATGATTTAGAGATGTAGAGTACCGAAAGAGATTAAAGCCACCGATCAGATCAATCCATATGTCATAAAAATTTGACCAAATGAAGAGAGAACATGAAGGAGTAGATGGTTGAGAAAATACCTAGAAAATAATATTGCTGATAGAATTAATTCTTGCTATAATGCCCGACTCCTTGAATCTTTGTTTTTTTTTACTGCACAACAAATTATAACAATGCAATTGGTTTCAATAGGACTAAAGCCAAATTTTTGACAGCTAAACTCAAATGAATCCATAGAAAGTAAAGCCAAACTTGCGAGAACAACCTCTTTTAATAGAGGTGTTCATGAATTCAATGATAAGAACATCTAAACAAATCTAAAACAGATTTAAAACTACTTTAAAAATTAACTAAAAAAATAAAAAACTATAGAAAAATAAATAAATACACTATTGAAAAATAAACAAATAAATGACAAATAAATACATTGAAATTTCTTATAATTATAAAAAATATATTTGTGTTACTACTATAAATAAATAAAAATAAAAATAATGTATAAATATATATTATAAAATAAAAAAATCTTTATAATTATAAATATGATGAAATACTATTGCAATGAGAAAAAATGATGAAAATAAGTGTCTCAAGAAGGATAACTCTCGACGTACTTTATATAAATAATAATGTTATATAAAAACTAATTTATTATAATAATTACTATAATTAAATTAATTATAATTATTAATATTAAACTTTAAAGTATTAATAATAAAAAAAATAAAATCATTATAAAAGTGTTTATGATATAAAAAATAAGTATTTTAGAGTGAATAAGATATCAAATCGATTTAAAACTAGTTTTAAACCTACTTTAAATTTGCTTGAAAAAACATCTACATAAAATGAATGTAGTTATGCTAGTTGCATGTCATTTGAACGTCAAATTCAAACTAAAGAGTTTTTCCTTACATTGAATTTTGCTTTTTGATGGATGCCATTGTAATACACCTCTTGACATAATAATATAAAATTATTTAGAAGTAAAAAATAATAGATAAAATGACAAATTTAAATTAATAAACAAAGAGTTATTATGGACTTAGGGGAGAAGACCTAGTATATGCTAGGGCTAACTTTGCACAACCATAGAATTTGAACCGTACATCAAATCGAAAAAAAATTATGGGTTATTTTCACTCATGAGTTAAGTGCTTATAACTAAGGTTTTGGCTTGTGGAAAATTTGGTCAAGTGCAGGAGCATTGGATATGTGCACGGGGGTCAAAAAGTCACCTTTTAGAGGTGTCGTTCGTTCATCGCCACCTAATGTCCTAGTATCCACCCACTATAACCACCAATTTTTAAAAAAAAACACCTAAATGTGTCACTATTAACATTTAATTAAAACTATTTCATCATTGAAATCCACTCAAAAGTCAATGGGTCTAATTCATATTAGCACCTTATAAAATCATTTTGGCACCCATTAAAAATCACTCCTACACATTAATTTCCTAACATTAGCACTAGCCACCAAACACATTACACCCCAATTAAACTTCATTTGGGGTCCGGTTAATGCATATGACTAATGTTTCCTTTTTGGGTATCTTTTTCCTCATTTTACCATGCGCTCTCTCTAGAAGGTTCTCAGTGATGGAAGTGAATGCAAACGATGACGACTCTCCACAACTCCTGCTGGTTCGAACGCATTGAGGTAACAACAAACATCATTCTCCTTTGAATATGCAAACAATGGTACTGTTTAATCATTTTATTTTGCATCTTTCATGACCCGTGAAGGGTTTATTTGATGATTGAAAAATTATTACTACTTGTTTATGAAATAAATCATTCCTCTTACATGTCTTTTCGCCATGTGCTATTTGATTTTGTCAAGTCATGGTGCTAGTGTTTTACACACTACTTTTTTTGGGTTAAATGATTTCCTCTCCTTGTTTTAGCACACTGACGACTAGGTAAAGTCAATTGTTTCATGATTTTGTCTATAGAAATGATAGAGGAATTTCGAGGATTTGACCACATGTTTGCAAAAAATAATTTTTTGGTCTACATCAACCTCTTTATAAAAAACCCATGTGAATATGGGCATAAATTAGCAAGCCCATTTATTATACGCCATTTTTGTGAAAACCCTTGCTTTGTTTTTTTTCTAAATGAACCGTAGATTTTTGGGTAGAGCTTATAGGCTACTCTTGCTCTCTTAGGATGTTTCACCTAAAAGGAGAGAGATAAACCCCACGCAAAAGATCTAGTTAGGTTCACTCAAATTATGCAATGTATGACATTATTTAGACTAAATGGAATGAACTAAGTGCAATTAGATGATCTATTTAACTGATTATGAATGCAAAACCTAAGAATTATGCAATGTTGGAAAACATAATGTGATATGCAAACATGAACTAAGAATGAACAAATGCAAAACAAAACAGAAAAAGGATGAATCAAAGTGCACCTGGGTAGAGATTGGAGAATCTAGAATCTTTTGAATGCTAACTGAGATTACAGAAAATCATCATTTGGACTCATTCGGCCACTGATGGCGAATTAGTCATGCTTTTGATGGAAACTGTCAGAAACTAGTTTCTGAGTGTCGGGATCCAGAATTTGACAAAATCTAGATTTCCAGCCTTAAGGTGGGACTCATTCGCCACTGATGGTGAATCAATCCTCTCCCAAATTTCTGTGAAATTAGGGGACAAGTCTACAACACTAGATCTGAGGTTGTCTATTTGTTGGGTTGATGAAGTTAATTATGTAGAAAACATATAGAAAGTCTTCTCCAAGCTTGAAATGATGTTGATTTGACTTGAAGCACCTTTTTGACTTGTTGACCACCTTTCAACACCTAATTGCTTGTCAAATCTGCAGACACAAGTCTGCAAACACACACACAAAAGGGGAAAAATGGTTAAGGGTTAGGTTATACGGATTTTCCTTGGTCAAATCACACTTTAGTAAACAAACCCTTGATAAAATAATGAAAAGAAGGAGAATGATAAAAAAATAACATGTAAATGCTATCAACTTACCAAACCCTTATTGAAGAAAATCTAAATATATAACACTGGTTGCTCCAAAATACTTGATTAATGCTTGATTCAATGATGCAAAGTGCTTGAATGCTTGAATGAATGTGTGAATAAGTGAACTTGATGAATGGGGGTTAAAATGGATGTAAAATCACTTATTTATACACACTTGTGCCTTAGTAACCCAATGATACCTCATCACAGGCCAACATCAAGTAATTTTTGAATAAAAACCCGAAAGAAAATTTGAAATATTTTGAATTTGGAGCCAAGAGGGACTCATTTGCCACCCATGGCAAATGAGTCCCATCTTGGACTTGAATGTGAGTGTTGGGAATTAAGTCATTTTTAATGTTGTTTGTTGGGTTTACATTAAAAAACATACTTAATTAAGCCTTATAAGGGCATAAAGGGGTCAAATAAAGTAGAAGAAAGTTGTAAATAGTGAAATTATGCCTAGAAAAGTGTGAAATCTTGTTACAAGACTTTACAACACTTCAAAATAGGACTTAATAAGTGATGAAAAGGTGATTTTTAGGTGAATTTCAATGAATAAAGTCTAGACAAGTGTAGAAATGTTTTACAACACTTCACAACACCTTCACAAGATGTCATTATTTGAATTTTAAGGACCTAAATGTGCATGTTCAAGCCATATTACATCAATAAATCAAAGAAAAATAGATCAAGCATCACGAAGAAAGGCCTAAAAGACCATGAAAATGACAAGGGCCATTTTTCTACTGTGCACCAAATACAAGGTTTTTTGGGATTAAATGATTAAATATGACTTGGTAAAGTCGATTGTCTCATGATTTTGTCTCCAAAAATGATGAGTAATTTTTTGGGTTTGACCACATGTCTGTAAAATAAGATTTTTTGGTCTACTTCGACCTTTTTATAAAAAACCCATGTCACTATGGGCATAGATCGGCAAGCCCATTTAAAATACACCATATTTTTGAAACCCTTTGCTTAGTATTTTTCCAAATTTGTGTGCTTAAGGAATTAATCTTATGAAACCCTTGCCTAGAATATTCGACATCTATCTCAAAATGCACTTTTGTACTCTTCTGAGTGAGGAATTATTATTATGAAACCCTTGGTTAATTTCTTGTCCACATTTCTGAAAACCCAAGTCTGTAATCGATCTACCTCTATTAAAATTAATATCCTATCACTGTTGAATATAACACAACTTATTTTATTTACTTACAATGTGCTTTGTACATTCTACTTATAGTTATTTTATGAGTTGTGCATTTAACATTTACATTTATGCACTGTCTTTCTAGTTTACTTTATAAGTAAATGAAGGTCTTTTTTGGTGACAGGTTTTTCCTTACAAACCCCATTTACAAATTCAAAAATCTGTGTGTTGATTTAATATTTCTAGTTATCTCTCAGCTTCCATTTTCATTATATATGTATATGCGTCTATATATGACCATGTCTATCTATGTATATATATACACACACAAACACTCATATATATATATATATATATATATATATATATATATATATATATATATATATATATATATATATATATATATATATATATATATATATGTATGTATGTAGGTAGGTATGTGTATATATGTATTTTGTACATATATGTGTCTGTATATATATGTATAGTATATGCAGATGTCAAAATCTGCAAATGGTTAAACCTTAACATAAAATCCTTATGCTTGTCATTTGAAACACATTTAAATTCAACATCCCTATGAAATACTTGACTATGATAAAATATGCAAACTAAATAAAACAAAGATAATGAAATGCAAGCATATAAAAACATAATCAAAACTTTATTTCATAGTGGATTGGTGCTATTTTGGAAAATAGCCCTTTCCTAATCCTTGCTTAAGCTCCATGTTGAAAATGCTATGAAGAATGATATGAAATGCTAAGATGATAAATGGGAAAAATTAGCTCTCCAATGAAGAGAGTAACCTTGCATGATATTGTAGATGAGATACAAAGATTGTGAAGGATTTGAACAATAGAGGAGACCTTTATTTATGGCAAAAAGTGATAAAAGTATGAAAAACATGGAGGGTGTGGGATTGAAGATCCACCAATGAAAAGAGGCCACTTGTCAACTTGTGATAGGATGAGGAATGTGCAATTTGGGAAATGTGCCCAAGAGAGGGAGATTTCAAATTTGAATTTGAGAGTAAATGTTGAGTTTGACTTGTGCAAGGGACATGTAAGAGCCATGTAAGAGCTCATAAATAACTTGTTGGATGTACATGTCCACGTGTTTTTGAATTCAAACTTGAGGGAATATTCCTCAAAGATGCCATGTTGATGGAAAATGTTGGATTTTATAAATCAATAAATTGATTTATTTGTGCAAGTGGCAAAATCTAGAGAATGTGATGGGTAGTTAGGTTAGGCTAATTACGATTAGATTAGCTTAATGATGATTAGGATGATTTTGACCAATTTGACTCAAATATTTTGATTTATTTAAATCAAAGAGGGATGGAATATGCATTTGGATTTTAATTAAATAAAGTTTGACTTATTTAATTAAAAGTTTGATGTGAGACTTTGATTTATTTAATTTAAATGACTAACCTTAGGAATGAATTAAATAGTCCTGATTTACTTGGTGAATGGATGAGCTTGATTAATTTAATGAGCGGATGCATAATGTTAATTTTGCATGTCTACAGTATATATATACATACATATGTGTGTGTGTGTGTGTGCGTGTGTGTATATATATTTGTATGTATGTATGTATAAACACACAACTTATTCAATTTGTAAATGAATGTGTACAATGCTAGTTATATATATTTTGTATGACTATGAAAGACATTCGCACACTTCTTAACCATTACACCTGAAAATGGTGGATAATATGTTGGGAAAAAAGCTTTATCTTGAGCTTGTACACAGGAAACACTTGCCCATTTTGTATAGAAAAGGGTAATTTACAAACATCTAAACATTCTATAAGATTTTTAAACTGAATTCTCCTAAGTTGTGTAGTAATTCTTTCAGCATCCTCCCTATAAATTGAAAATCTCATCATTGTATGCAATTTGTAGTTCTTTAATTATTAAACACATAGCTTATTGAATTTGTAAATGAATGAGTACAATGTTATATATATAACATTATACACACTCATTTACAAATTCAATAAGCTATGTCTTTCAATTTGTAAATGAATGTCAACAGTGTTATATATATATATATATAGGTGTGTATACACACACACACACACACACACACATATATATATATAGTTTAGTTTCCTAATGTACTCTTCATAGTATAAATTGTTGCTCCTTACCATACAAAATTTTTGCTTCTTATTCATTTTCTACTCTTCATAGAATCATTACTCATATGTTTATCTCTTGTAATTCTCTTCACAAAATTGATTTAATTACTGTCATATGAATTCCTTTCTGATATGTACATACTCCTTAATTTTTTCTCTCTTAAACATTCATTTAACAACTGTAAATGAATGTGTATAATCTTATATATATATATATACATAAAATCTTATATATATATATATATATATACTATATATATATATATATATATATATATATATATATATATATATATACTATATATATATATATATATATATATATATATACATAAAATGTACACATTCATTTACAAATTCAATAAGTTGTGTGTTTGAATTTGTAAATGAATGTGTACAATGTTAGTTATATATAACACAACTTATTGAATTTGCAAATGAATGTGTACAATGTTAGTTATATATACAACTTACTAAATTTACAAATGAATGTGTACAATGTTAGTTATATATAACAAAGCTTATTGAATTTGAAAATGAATGTGTACAATGTTATATATAGAAGATTATACACATTCATTTGCAAATTCAATAAGCTATGTGTTTGAATTTGTAACTAAAACCCATTGTTCAACATACAAAATGCTAGGGGAAAGGTAAACAGATTAACAAGATATATATATATATATATATATATATATATATATATATATATATATATAACACAACTTATTGAACTTGCAAATAAATGTGTACAATGTTATATATATAACATTGTACACATTCATTTACAATTTTTATGTCTCTTGTCTCTTGTTCATTTAGCAAATCGATATATCTGTGTGTATCCTTTGCCTATCCTTTCAAAATGCAAACAATGGTACTAGTTAATCATTTTCTTCTACATATTATTGAATTTGTAAATGAATGTGTATAATGTTAGTTATGCATAACACAACTTATTGAATTTGCAAATGAATGTGTACAATGCTAGTTATATATAACACCACTTATTGAATATGCAAATGAATGTGTACAATGTTAGTTATATATAACAAAGCTTATTGAATTTGCAAATGAATGTGTACAATGTTATATATATAACATTATACACATTCATTTGCAAATTCAATAAGCTATGTGTTTGAATTTGTAACTGAAACCCATTGTTCATGATGATGGCACAGCCCGAGACATAGAAAATAACCCACAAACAAGAGAATAATTTTATTATTCAGAAAATGGAGCTTCTTACATGTAGAGAATCTCAATCCCCAAGTTCTACAGTGCATGCAAGTTACAGAAAACTACAAAATAACCCTTTCGCAATATGCAAGCTTGTCCCCCAAAAAGTTACCCAAAAATTAGAAACCCGCCCATAAATAGAGCTCCTCATTAGTTTGAAGCCAAAAAAACATTCAAATTTGAGTTTAGGCGGTTTGACACCGAAAATTTACAACATGAAGTTCAAATTTCAAAAGAGCATTTGCAATTGTATCTTCTAGAAAGTGCGCCAACTTCCCAGGGCCATAACTTTTGATCCAGGACTTCGATTCGTGAACCATTTGAACCGTTGGAAAGGTCTCGAAGTCAATAACGCGCTTGAAATCCACTACGTCAATTTTAGAAAGTTTCAGGGATGATCCAGGAACTCTAAGTGCCTCAAATCTAACTCAAAATATTTTTTGGTGTAAATCTAGGAAACTAAAACTGCAATATCTTTCCACCCATGAATAGAAAATAAAAACTATAAATTGGGAATTTCATTATGACGAAAAGGGTATCCAAAAATGTAAAAACATCTAAAAACTAAGAAACTTGAAATTTAACTATTTTTGGGTGATGCAAGATTGCCCTTACACCACTGGATGCTCCTGCATCAGACACCCAGGGTAATTTGAGAAGTGACTCTGTCACATCTCAAATGGTTGAGGAAAAACCAACTGGTCAATCGTTGCCTTAGATAGCCAAGATGAATCTTCCACAGGCCTTCCTCTCCATTTCACAAGATATTCATCATACTGTCTGTTTCTGGTACTCCTTCCCACACGACTATCCAAGATTTCTTCAATCTCCTCCTTTTTTGAAGTAGGTGTTGGAATCCCATATTGTTCCATCATTGGTACTTCCTCTACGCCACCTTCATGATACTCTGTCAAATCTGAAATGTTGAACACAAGGAAAATGTTGAATCCATCATGTCCTTGGCAAACCAAGAACAAAGTCCATACTTATATCCTCACACGGCCTCTCTAGTAGAGGTAAGGGCTGATATAAGCCTATATTCTAGCTCACTCCTTTATCCATCTGACATACCCTATAGCTTTGTACAAACTTCTTCACATCCTGTGACAACTGAGGCCAATAATAATGTTCACTGAAAATGGCAATGGTCTTATCCTGACCAAAATGTCCTGCCATTCCTCCACTATGCTTCTCCTTTATCAGGTTCTCCCTCATGGAACTCCTTGGGATACACAATTGACTTCCCTTAAATAACATGCCATCCTAGATTATGAAATCCAACCACCTTGTCCTGTCCACTGTAATAGGTTCCTTGCAAGCTTTCCAAGCCTCTGCAAAATCAGGATCTTCTGCATACAGTGTCTTAACTTCATTGAACTCAACCACTTCAATTTGCATCTTTGTCATCAATGTATGCCTCCTACTTAAGGCATCTGCAACCCTATTTGACTTCTCACTCCTATGTTTCAAAACAAAGGTATAACTCTGCAAAAACTCTACCCATTTCATATGCCTCTGATTTAATTTTCCCTAACTATTTAGGTACTGCAAGGCCTGATGATTAGTATATAGAACAAATTCCTTTTGGCAACAAATAATGTCTCCATTTCTTTGAAATGCTTGAACTATTGCATAAAATTCCTGATCATATACATAATACTTTCTCTTGGCATCCTTTAACTTTCATGAAATAGGCAATGGGCTTACCTTCTTGGCTCAACAACTTTGCTCAATGCCACAGCTTAACGGCATCACGAAATCCACTGAAACACCTTGTTGAAATCACGGGAGGGATAGAATGGGTTGCTCTGTCACCTTCATGAGTTCAAAACTTTTTGCTCTAGTGCTCCCTTGAATTCTTTTCTAACCTCCCCTCTCATTGTTTTTGATGGGGTCCCCTAGAAATACTACTAAATTTTTTAATGAACTTTAGACTATAAAAACTAATGAAACCATGGAAGATCTCACCTGGTAGCGGTTCTTGGGGTAGGCCATTCAGGAAACCTTCACCTTCTGGGTCCATCTTGAGACCTTACGATTTGAGACAACAAACCCCAAGTACTAACTCCCTCTTCACCATTTGCACTTCTTTAGATTAATCAGTAGTTTCACTTCTCTTAACCAACTTCTCGAGGCTCTCAAATATGCATGGTACTCATCAATATCTTCTTGTGAAAATCAAAATATCATCTAAATACACAATAACAAAACTTCCCTAGAAATTCTTTTTAATTTACCCTGAAATTCTGAGGCTGCATGAATGTGTTAGGTCCTGGATTAGCCAAAGGCATGACTAACCACTCATTACGGCCTCTTTGAGATGTAGGAAGTCTTCCATTCATTTCCCTTACAAATCTAGATCTGTTGATATCCACTCTTTAGATTTATATTTGTGAAGTACTAAGCTCCACTCAAAATGTCCATTAGGTCATCCATCCTTGGTAGGGGAAATTTGTACTTGATTATTATCTTATTTATGGCTCGGTCGTACGCATCTCCTCCCCACCATCCTTCTTTGGTTGCTGGTACTGCAGTGCGGACATGGACTCAAACTCTCAAATTATCAAACCCTTTCTCAACAACTCTTGAACTTGTCTGTTCAACTCCTCATTTTCTGCTGGAGTCATTCTATGAGCTGCCTTATTTGGCAAACTGGCTCCAGGAATCAAGTCAATCTGATGACTAATCTTCCTTATTGGTGGTAAATCCTCAAGTACATTATTAGAAACAATATCCTCAAACTCATCCAACATCCCAAAAACTTCTTCTGGAACCTTCTCACTATCCTCCTTACTCATGCTTCATACCTTCTAAAAATTTTCTTCCATCTACATAACAAATTATAGCACTATTGAATACCTTTTCTTTGATTTCCTTTAGGGGTTTCAATTTGTGACGAACCCCATCCTTTGTCAAGGAATAAGTGTTTGCATGGCCATCATGTATAGCTCACCTATCGAACTGCCATGGCCTTCCCAACAACATGTGACATGCATCCATGGGGATGATATCACAGAGTACCTTATCATGGTAGCTCCCGATCTTGAACTTTACTAGGCACTGCTCATTGACCAAAACTTTGTGGTCTTTCTGCAACTAGGCAATCCGATATAGATGCAGGTGCCTTTCCCTCTTCAGCTTCAAATTTGTGACCATCTCTTCTGACACCAGATTATTAGTGCTCCCACTGTCACTAATGACATCACAACATTTTCCTTCACACTTGCACCTTGTGGGAAATAGATTCTTCCTTTGTTCTGGTTCCTTTTCCTCAGTCACCAAGGCTCTCCTAATCACTAGGGCTTCTCCCCTTTTTGCATCATCGGAATGTTCAGATTGGGCCTCCTCATCTACATGTGCAACCCTTCGACGACCTTCTGGCCTTTTGTCTGCCCTTCCTTGGTGTTGTGGACATTCATAGGCTTGATGCCCTTCTTCACCACACTAGAAACATGTTCCTTTAAAACCACCTCTTCCAAATCCTTGTCCATATCTCCCTCATCCTCTACCTCTTTGATCACCACTATTTTGATCATGAGGGCGGTAGCAATTGTCATTTCTTTGGCTTCAGCTGGTACCCACATCTTCACTTTTCTTTTCATCATCATTTCAGCTTCCTGAAGGTCTTTCATTTCCCCTTCTGCTTTGACCTCCTCATCCTTTTTGCTTTCCATCAAATCTTTTGTTCAGCTTCTCTTCCACCTTCAGAGCAAACTGATACACATCCTCAATGGTGGTAATTCTGACTAGGCTTAACTCCTCCTGAATGCTCGGTCGTAACCCATTAAGATATCGAGCTACCTTCTCCTTATTGGCCTTTGTGTGACCCATTCTAATGATTATCTTGTGAAAATCTTCAGTATATTCTTTCATAGATCTGCTTCCTTGCTTCAACCCTTGCAATTTCTTCAACAGATCTAACTCGTAGTCCACTGGTATGAACTGCTTTTTCAGTTTCTCTACCATGCGATCCCATCTGGTGATCTTGACTTTTCCTCTTCAATTTCTTTCCAACTGGACCTCTTTCCACCAAATACTGGCATGGCCCTTCAGCTTCATTTTCAAAAACTTAACCCGATCTGGGTCCTCTATTTCCTCATACTCAAAATATTCTTCTAGCTCATTGATCCAGTCGATCAACTCTTCTGGGTTCAAACTTCTAGAGTAACTGAGGAATTCTGCTCTGGGTCTTTTCCTGATCTTCAAAATGGCCCTTATTAGCCACATTTTTTTTGATCAAATGCTTCTTCTTCCTCTTCTACATTTGAACCTTCTTCCTCTCCTTCATCCTCACTTTCCTCCCTCGAGTTTAACCCTCTTCTCAACTGCTCTTGTAATGCGTCAATCTGTCTCTGGAGGGCTGCCAGTGCATCTCTTCCACCAACATTTCTGCCATCTCGACCACCTCTGGCACCACCATGCCTACCAGGCATCACTCTTGGAGGCATCTTTCTTGACCTTGACCCACAACCATGATCTTGGTGCAAACTGCCTCATGATCGGTGATCTGTCCACGTGCTCAAGAAAACTCGCTCTGATACCACTTGATGATGGCATAGCCCGAGACATAGAAAATAACCCACAAACAAGAGAATAATTTTATTATTCAGAAAATGAAGCTTCTTACATGCAGAGGACTCAATCCCCAAGTTCTACAGCACATGCAAGTTACAAAAAACTACAGAATAACCCTTTCGCAATATGCGAGCTTATCCCCTAAAAAGTTACCCAAATATTAGAAACCTACCCATAAATAGAGCTCCTCATTAGTTTAGAGCCAAAACAACATTCAAATTTGAGTTTAGGCGGTTTGGCGCTGAAAATTTACAATATGAAGTTCAAATTTCAAAAGAGCATTTGCAATTGTATCTTCTAGAAAGTGCGCCAACTTCCCGGGGCCATAACTTTTGATCCAGGACTCCGATTTGCGAACTGTTTAAACCATTGGAAAGGTCTCGAAGTCAATAACACGCTCAAAATTAGCCACACCAATTTCAGCAAGTTGTGGGGAAAATATAGGAACTCTAAGTGCCTCAAATCTAACTCAGAAGATTTTCTGGTGCAAATCTAGGAAACTAAAATTGTAATATCTTTCCACCCAGGAATAGAAAATAAAAACTATAAATTGGGAATTTCATTATAATGAAAAGGGTATCCAAAAATGTAAAAACATCTAAAAACCAAGAAACTTGAAATTTAACTATTTTTGGGTGATGCAAGATTGCCCTTACACCACTGGATGATCCTGCATCAGTTCAACATACAAAATGCTAGGGGGAAGGTAAACATATTAACAAGATATTCATCTAAGTTTGCCAGGATGAAGAAATAGAGGACCTATTTTGGCATGTAGAGAATGCAGTGAAGTGTTTTAGAAATCATGGCATTTGCCATGAATTTAAAATTCATGGCATTTGCCAAGAAATCACCAGTCATGGTATTTTCCATGGTTTCTAGAATACTTCTAACGGCATGCACTGCAGGCCCAGAGAATTATATATCATAGTTTAGTTTCCTAATGAATGTGTACAATGCTATATATATAACATTATACACACTCATTTACAAATTCAATAAGCTGTGTGTTTCAATTTGTAAATGAGTGTGTACAAAGAAATATATATATATATATATATATATATATATAACATTGTACACACTCATTTTCTATTTTCTCTTTTTCATTCAGCAAATTGATATATATGTGTGTATCCTTTGCCTATCCTTTCAAAATGAAAAAAATTGGTACTGGTTAATCAGTTTCTTCTACATCTTTCAAGACCCATGAAGGGTTTATTCACTGATTGAAAAACTATTACTGATTGTTGATGAAACAAATAAGTCATCTTCAATCCCTTTTCTCCATGTGCTATTTGATTTTTTTGGGTGATGGTGTTGGTTTTTTTCCCGCATTGTACACATTCATTTACAAATTCAATAAGTTGTGTGTCCATGGTGTGAGGTAACAACAAACATCATTCTCCTTTCAAAGTGAAAATAGTGGTACTCCTAATTCTTATTATGATGCAATTAAATTATATATGTATGTATACATATATATATACATATATATATATATATATATATATATATATATATATATATATATATATATATATATATATATATATATATATATATATATATATATATATATATGTATGTATATATGTATGTATGTATGTATGTATGTATGTATGTATGTATCTTCCATCATCATGAGAACCTTCCAGAGAGCTGCGTAAAATGATGGAAAAGAATGCCACTCAAAAAAAAAAAAAGTCATATGCATTAATCGGAACCGAAATGAAGTTTAATTGGGGTGTAATGTGTTTGGTGTCTGGTGCTAATGTTTGGAGATTAATGTGTAGGAGTGATTTTTAATGGGCACCAAAATAATTTTATAAGGTGCTAGCATGAATTAGACCCATTGACTTTTGAGTGGATTTGAATGATAAAATAGTTTTAATTAAATGTTAATAGTGACACATTTAGGTTCTTTTTTGTTTTGCAATGTATATGTATGTATATGTTTATATGAATACATGCATGTATGCTTATGTTTCTATGAATGTTTTCATGTATGCTTATTATATGCATGCATACAAACATGCAAAAAATCATAGATATATAAGCCTCCCCAAATAAACATCAAATCCAAATATAATGCATAATTCAATCATAACATCTCTAAAAACTTACGTAACTGACAACTACAAATTCAAATTCTATAAAAAAATCAAATTTGAAACTCAACAATCAAATTGAATGCATTCAATTGTCATATTCAAATTTCTAAATAAGAGGGATAGCAGCTAGTGGCATTCACAATTATTCTCCTCCAGTAATATCCTCTCCATACTACAAACCATTGAATGACATCCTTTGCACATTCCTCATATATCCAAGGGTGATGAGAAACAATGAATATAAGTTGAATAAATTTTGTTATACGATTCTATAAATGATCATTTATATGTTTTTACATATATTTATGTTTTCTATATGGAACTTTTAATATGTTGAGCTTGATTAATTATTGTTGTTGTACATGTAGTATTTCAAAGGTCGTATGATGTTTGTATGTTACTAGCCTCAGTTGTTACTACCTGTGGCTGTAAATATTTTCTTGTGGGCATGAGAGAACAAGGAGAGGTGGTGTAACAATGTTCATGGTGGGCAGTTTGGTAAATGTGTTTGTCAACACACCAAATAATTAAGGATTTTTTTTCCATATGGCTCTAAGTTTCAATTATTGTTCTTTATTGTTCACTAACTAGAATGCGTTTTTATTTATTTCAATAACTAATGTCCATTTTTATTTGTTCTATTATATTTGTTTGTTGTGGCAGGCATGTCAAATGGCTAGGAGGTTGTAAAGAGCATGCAAAATTGCATGATGACATTTAGGTAAAGTCTTTCAAGACTTTACTTTGGTTGTGACCTGGTAGACATTGTGTTCATTTTTCTTATTCATTGTAAACTTACATTTACAATTTATAGGTTGCTGCCACAATAATGGGATACACTTTTCAGGACATCCTGATTTTTTCCTGAAATCACATGTTTTTAGAAAATACAATGATTTAAGACTTTAAAGGTTCCATTTAAATTATTTTAATTAAAAAGGGATTTATCAAACCCTCTTAGATCAAACTCCCTTGGATAGAATCTTGTTAGATTTAAACCATACCTATAATTGAGTCTCCTCTACATCCATCAAAATGTTGATAAAAAGCCACTTTTGATTTACCTTTTGGGTGATCAAATGAATTCATTTAAAATTTATATTTTGTAAGCATGTAGCCCTTATTATAAGCTTCCCAAAAAGTATAATTTTAAATATGTTTAATTTAAATATTCTATTTATTTTTTATTTCTTGTGAATGTAGTATTTTCAATGAACATCAGGTTCTTTGTTTCATACATACAAAAAAAGAGAAAAATAGAGAAATTTTTTTATAAAAAATACATGTGCACTTGGTATTGATGTCCTTATTCCAAAAAAAAAAAAATAAGTCAATTCAAATGAATACAAAAAAGTTATGTGGGCCAAAGTACACCTCTGTCCAGATTATAATTACTCTGACTTGGAAAATTAATTTAAAAAAATTATGCAACAAAAAATTATTAAAAAAATCCATGCACTAGATATTCATGTGAAAATTTTGTATTTAAAAAATTAAAATTGTATCCTATCTATAAGAAAATTTATGTAGTTTGAAGTAAACACCACTTTTTAAAAATGTTGATTAGTAGAAAAAATAAGTTATTAAAAATTACATAAAATGATTCACAATTTATTTTTTAATTTTTTTTAAAAAAATATAATTAGAATCTACACAAAAGATCTACCAAATAACTAGTTTGATTCATCTTCCAATTCTTAAGGGTTTAGCTGTTATAGGTGTAAGAAAGTGAATATCTGGTGAAAAATTCTGATTTTAATGTCAAGTTTGGCCAAAAATTGTAACCCATTATTGTGGGATCACCCCTGAATTAGATTGATTTCCAAGTGTAGGTGTTGAAAAATTTATAATTTTAAATAAATTAATTTATGGATATGATGCATATAGATGTATAGATATATGTATTCATATACTTAGTTGTGTATACATACATACATACATACATACATACATACATACACACATACATGTGTGTGTGTGTGTACACAACTAGGGAGGTTGTAAAGAGCATGTCAAGTTGCAAGATGACATTTTGAACAGGTAAAGTCTTTCAAGACTTTACTTTGGCTGTGACCCAGTAGACATTGTGTTCATTTATGATGTTTATTTTTCTTATTCATTGTAAACTTACACTTACAATTTATGGATATGGCTATGTGCAAGATCATCATGGAAAAAATAGGCCCTTAAGTGGCAAAAAATTCAAAAAAATTAGAGTTAGGAAACTTGACGTAAAAATTTAAGTAAATTATCTATATTATTTCAAAAATATGTAAGAATAGAATCTGTAGGAAATTGAATGTAGTTTCTAAACTACTAGGTTTATTTTTATTTTTAAATCTATTTGGTGAAAATTTTGAAATTTCAATGCACAGTAGTACTTAAATTTTAGGAAAAATAAGAAGTAGGTGTCTATCTAACCACCCTAACCACAAAAAAATGATAATATTTTTTTATAAGATTTTATATATAAGTAGAGGACACATGGCCCGATGTGGTGCATATTTTTTTGTAATTTTTTTCCAAGTAAATTATAATTAATTGTGATTTTTTTATTACAACTTTAAAAAATATAAAAAACTCGTATGTCTGACCACCTTAACTTGGTCAAAACTTAATGCAATACAATCTTTTTCTTTTTAATCCTGTAGTATGGGAAGCATAAAATGTGACTCATGTTTTGGATTCAAAAAATGTGATACAGTTTGAAAGCTATAGATGTTTTTCAATCAGCCTATCAATCAGGACTTTAGTCATAATTCAAATAGAAAATGAATAATAATAATTTATTAAATTCAAAGTAAAGCATAATTTATATTGGTGGAAAGCTAAGAATCTCCTTTAAAAACCCTTTTCGTTTCATCAATTTTGGGTAAAATAAAAGTTGTTAGCCACATACGCTACACATACCCATCATATCGCCACTTTTTGGCCAATCCTTATCCTGCACATACCCATATGTTGTATATATATATACTTAGTTGTGTATACATATATGTACACACACACAACTATGTATATGTATGCATATACATAGTTTTGTGTGTGTGTATGTACATAATTTTCTAAATTTCAATTACATACATTTCTTAATGTACATTTAAATTTTCAACAACATTGGTTAGATGAATACAACAAACACATATCCAACAAAATAATAGATGAATACGACCAAAAAAAAACCAATTTTGAATCACAAAAGAATAGATCATTAACTTGGATAGCTCCCAAAACATTCCTAGGCTGAAATCAAATTTATTATAGCATAAACATGATTAAGACAAAGTTGGAAAGAAGACAAGGAGTCTTTAGTTTTATAAAAAACACATTGGCACACATCGAAGTAGAGAAGTTCACAATAGACTACTATTCAATTTTAGAAAAATAGACACTAGTATCCTTTGGCTATCCAAAACAATAGACTAGTATCCTTTGGATGTCTAATACAATAGACTAGCATTCAGTTTTATGAAAAACACACTAGCACACTTCGAGGTCAAAAAGTTCACAACAAAAAATCCTAATCAGACATCCATAGATCTGATTAAGAAGTGGTGTGTCCTTGGGGGTAAATTGACTCCGCATCAACTGGAGAAGATTTTAAGGACTACAGATTGTTCTGTATGGCACTTGCTACAAAAGCAAGAAATGCCTGATTTGCCTTTGGACTAAGTTGTAACTATTGAAAGTAGCCCTTAGAAGACCCGTTTTGTAGGCTACTAAGAGCAGCAAAGGCTAGAGACAAAATGTTAATCATGTCCCTTAAAATTGGATGTTGACTTGGAAGAGGATTTTTAGGAGTACTCTTATTTCTATTTCTTTCTACTCTGTTTCCCTACTTTTGGTTTTCCTTCAACTATCAAGCAATCTTTTCTTGCTCCCTTTCAAACTACTTTTGATGTCGTTGCCTTAGCTTCTCCTTTGCAATTTTCTATTTTTTTGCAGCACACTCCAATCTCTTTTCCTCCCTTTATGCGAGGATTTCTTCTCTTTCTTCTTTCTTTCTAGCCATTTTCTCCCTTTTCCTTTGCTATAATTCTTGGTTTCTTCATTTTTGTGCCTCTTGTTCATTCAGGAAATTAAAAAAATCATCCGATGTCCAAATTTGAGATTGCCTACTTAGGTGTAGCACCCCAATGCAACCTCTATTAGATGATTGGTGCACCCTTTGTGTTGGGAGTTACAAAAAAATGCTTCTCCTACTTGTTGGTTTCTAGTCATTGACTTGTGTGCATGTCACATAGTCAGCTTCTTCGTCGCTTGAGTCATTACCTTTGACTCCATCCGCTTCATCACTTTCAGCCTCCAAATTTCTCACAGTCTTGAAGTAATGGATGACCTCTTCAGGATCAACATCTGGTGGTGATGGCATGGAAAACCCTTCATCCACTTGACTAAAATTTAGATGCACCCCTAGGTTCAAAGCTGCATCTTGAAATTCAAATGGAAAATTGAGACTCTCTTCAATTTTAGTTGCCTAATTACACCTTTGAACTGCTAGTTCTTATTCAATTTTTGTTGCCTCAATGTTTTCAGGGCAGTATCCTTTTTCATTTTTTTATTTGGGGGATTGCTTGCAGAAAAGGTTTCCACAAACTTTCCAATCTATTCCTCATTCCAACCTACTATTCAAACAAGTCTATGATACCATGAACTGTGTCTCATCATTAGTTGTATCACCCTTTGTTTCTACTCCCAATGTGGTTCCTTTTTCTTCAACCATGAAAGCTTGGCTTGGCTCCATATCCAAGTCAAGTACATGTCCATCTAATGGCCAAATTCTTGTTCTTCTAAAACCACTTGCAATGTTATTAGGAGTCAAAGCTTGTGCAAAAGCTTTGCTGGTAAGTGTTGCCAACTCTTCCCTTCCAATATCAATTTGAGGATTTACAGAGAGCCATATACTCCTATGTTGTTTGAAGTATATTCTAAATGGTGAGAACACGCTAACATCAATGGGCTGAAATTTGTGGCTGCAATGTGCTAGAAGTGTGAGAAAATTTATTCCCATAGTCCTTACTTCTTCAATCATTTTGAATGCCACATGGCTTCCATGACCGTCAAAGATGAGAAGTTGTCCATTTGTTGGTGACAGCCCTCCTAGGAAATTTCTTGCAATTTTTTTTAACCATTCCACAAATATTTCTTTGGTCATCCAAGCATGCTCTTGGGTTTCCATGCATGCCCTTGGCTCACATTTAACAATATAGTTTCTAATGTTCCTTTTGGACTTGGACAAATAGTAACTAGGTATAGCTTGACCTGTTGCACTAACATAAGCTAGAACAGTGATCCATTCTCTACTTTTAGAAATTAATTATGGAACACATTTGGGCCCTATTTTTCCAATAACTCTCATTGCACATTTTTTTCTAGCCTGCACACCTGTTTCATCGCAGTTCCATATTTTATTGGGCCCATAATAGTGTTTTTTGTACAACTCCTCCAAGTTGTAATAGAATGAAGAAAATATTTTAGGGCATAACATTATGTCTTGATCTTGTCCACTCCTTCGGGTGTTCAAATTATCAGATCAGGATGCCTTTGACGAAAGCCAACCCACCATGACCTCCCTGGTATCCCATTTGTGAATGGGTCACTCCAACCATTTGGGCCACTATTGACTTAAGTTGTGAGACTTGAAGGCCATGGCCAATATTAGCCATGTCTTTACACCACTGCATAATTTTATCTTATTCTTTGTTAGATAGAACTGTTCATGGCCCCTTCCTTTTCGTGTATGTCACACCATTGAGCTACACCCTCAAACTGCTAGGAGGGATTCCCCATTTGATTGTTGAACCTTTGATTGAGATTTTATTATCCTCAACATCTACAATGGATTTTTCCATGTGATGCATAGTCCAAATTTTTGTGCACAGATCTGGGGTTGTTGCATGGTCAACATGTGGTGGTTCTATTTCTACCTTAGTATTATGAACAATAGGTTCAAAACCATCATTTTCATTTGTTTGTTCTACATTTTTAGAAATAAAATCCTCGTCGATTTTGACTACTAGCTCTTCATCAACAACATCTAGAACATTAAACGTCACTCCACGAGGCACTCTAATTAAGCACATCCCACTTGATCTTTTCCTCTTCTACCCGGTGCCATGATTATCAGTGATCCTGTACATTGTAAGCCATAAAGTGTCAGAAAATGATATGTATGTACACAAATTTATAGAAGTGACATGATATGTATGTGCAAATATTTATATAATTATACATTTATCTATGTAATTATATGTATACACACATATAAATATATATCTTTATGTATATGTATGCATACATATAATTACACAAATATAATTACATAGAAAATTACTGATATACATTGCAAAATAGAAGAGGGTGCTAATTGTGTCACTATTAGCATGCAATTATAACTATTTTATCATTCAAATCCACCCAAAATTCAATGGGTCTAATTCATGTTAACACCTTTTAAAATTATTTTGGCACCCATTACAAATCACACCTACACATTAATTGCCAAACTTTAGCAACAGACACCAAAACCATTACACCCCAATTAAACTTCATTTTAGTTATGATTATTACATATGACTAATTTTTTTTTATTGGGTATCCCATTCTTTTCCATCATTTTATTTGGGTTTACATATATATATGTACATATAGATGTATGTATATTTATTTGTATAGATATATGTATACATGTATTTGTGTATACATATAATTACATAATTACATGTATACATATATTTGTACACACACACACACACACACATATATATCAAAAGCGATACATATGATATTAATTTTAACAGAGGTAGATCAATTACAGACTTTGGTTTTCACAAATGTGCACAAGAAAGTAACCAAGGGTTTCACAATAATCATTCCTCACAGGAATATAAAAGTGTGTTTTTAGATAGATGCCAAATATTCCAAGCAAGGCTTTCATGAGACTAATTCCTTAAGCACATGATTTTGGAAGAAACCAAGTGAGGTTTTTCACAAATATGGCATATTTTAAATGGGTTTGTTGATTTATGACCATAGTGACATGGGTTTTTTTATAAAAAGGTCAAAGCAGGCCAAAATATCTTATTTTGTAGACATGTGGTCAAACCCATGAAATTCCTCATCATTTATGGAGATAAAATCATGAGACAATCGACTTTACTAGGTTGCGAGCATGTACAAAAATGGGGAGAGGAAATAATCATTTAACCCCAAAAAAAACTTGTGGGAAAAAGACTAGCACCATGACCCGACAAAATCAAACAACACATGGCGAAAAGGCGTTGAAGAGGAATTATTTATTTCATAAACAAGCAGTAATAATTTTTCAATTTCAGCAAACAAACCCTTCATGGGTCCTGAAAGATGTAGAAGAAAATTATTAACCAATACCATTGTTTGCATTTTGAAAGGATAGGAAAAGGATACACACATATATATTGATCTTCTCAATGAACAAGAGACAAGAGACATAAATTTTTTTAATGAATGTGCACAATGTTATATATATATATATATATATATATATATATATATATATATATATATAACATTGTACACATTCATTTACAATTAACACACAACTTATTGAATTTGTAAATGAATGTGTACAATGTTATATAACATTATACACATTCATTTGCAAATTCAATAAGTTGTGTTATATAACATTATACACATTCATTTACAAAATCAATAAGTTGTGTTATATATATATATATATATATATATATATAACATTGTCCACATTCATTTATAAATTCAATAAGATGCAGAAGAAAATGATTAACCAGTATCATTGTTTGCATTTTGAAAGGATAGACAAAGGATACACACATATATATCACTTTGTTGAATGAACAAGAGACACAAAATATAAAATGACAAATATATGTATACTGGCCTGTTGTATGTGCAATAGAAAGTAGAAAAATAGTAACACATTTTATAGTAATTGAATGCTAGTCTGTTGTATTGGACAGCCAAAGGATAAGTATTTAAATAGAGGTAAAATGAAAACAGAGTTATATACATATGTGTGTGTGTGTGTGTGTGTGTGTGTGTGTCTGTGTCTGTGTCTGTGTTTGTGTATGTATATGTGTATATATATTAACATGTATATATGCATTTATATCTATGTATCTGTATGTATGTTTATGTATATATATCTATGTATATGTTTGTAAATACATAATACACATATATTAAATGCATATATATATATATATATACATATAAATACACCTTGAGAAATGACCAAAAATAGACAAATATAAATACACGTATATGCACAAATAAATGACAAATATAAACCTTGAGATATGACCAAAAATAGAAAATGAACACACAGATTATTGAATTTGTAAATAGGGTTTGTAAGGAAAACCTGTCACTAAAAAAGACCTTTCATTTACTTATAAAGCAAAGTAAAAAGAAACTGCATAAATATAAATGTTAAATGTATAGTTCATGAAAATAACTATAAGTAGAATGTATAAAGTACCAACCTGAAACTTGGGATATTGGAGGAATGTGCATAGGATGCTTGTCGATGCTCTAAATTTTGTAGAGAATAATTCTTCACGTGATGCAATTTTGAATGTTGTTGGCTACTTTCCCCCTCTTATTTAGGAATTCGAATTTGATAATTGAATGCATTCAATTTGGTTGTTGTGTTTCAAATTTGAATTTTTTTGAGAATTTGAATTTGAAGCTGCCAATTATGTACGTTTTTAAAGACAATATGACTGAATACTAGATTATATTTATATTTGGATTTGATGTTTATTTGGGGAGCCTTACAACTATATTTAATTATGTAGGTACCTATAGGAAATGAAGTAAATACATGTATCTACCAAGGAGTGTGTGGAAGACTATGCATTTCATATCCCATAGAGTTAATAGGAGATTGTGATTATGTCATGTAAAGCACCATTAAGTGTGCATGTGTAGTTGTTAAGATAATATGTAATGAGGGATAAACATTTGCAAGTGGGGGTATTTGTAATAGTAAAAGTTTTAAATTAAATTTTAAATGAGCCTTTTTATGGGCAAGTTGACTTTTTTTATAAATGCAAAAGCATGTTTAGTTGTCTATTATGATTGGTGAGTTACACATTGTGTTATGAGCAACCATTAGTGTTGTTGAAAAATTTTATTTGATAAAATAAAGTTTTTTAATGGATCAAAGTGCATTTTTTTTGGGAGGTGGAGTGAGCATGGAGGTGGCAGTTATTCAATGGGTTGCAATAACTAGGTCTTCTCCCCTACTTATGTTGAATTTTGTATTTTTTTTATGAGAAACATTGGTCTTGATAATCCATATCAAGATTTTGAAATTGGATATGCATCTACCATTCGCAAATGAACTTTCCTTGTGAATAAGGGTTTTTTTTGGACAAAGTAAAAACTATTATTTTCAAGAGTATGAAATTTGTTTCAATAAAAATAATCCACTTGAACCTACCCCTAAAGTTCCTATTAAATATTTGGTAGAAACTTGCTAATCAATAAAAAATATTAACCTCCATCATGTTTCTTCACTCTATCCACTTAAATATTGTGAGAACATTATATGAATTCAACTTCAATCTTCCTAATGATATTATAAACCCTAATTTTTAAGTTCCTTCTACTTGAATTTGCATTACTCATGTCAAAATAGAAGTATTGTCTCACAACTATGCTAACATCCACTACATTTGTGCAAGATGCTTCTCTGTCATATTAGTGAACACAAAAAATATCTTAGAAAATATAACCAAATTTCCTTAATAAATAAATTTAGAACCTCATTCATCAAATTCATGAACATGCTTCTATTTCATAAGCCCAAATGACATCATTAGCCACTCACACAATCCTTCAATTATTCTAAATGTTGTCCTTTTTTAATCTCATTATCAAATCCTAATATGGTGATATCCTCTCTTGAGATTTATCTTGGAATCTAGTATTGCATGACACTTAAGAAATCCATTATGTGACGAAACACATATTCTTGATCACGATCTTATTAAATTTTAGGAAATGATATGATGAAAGTGTCTCAAAATCTACAAACTAGTCATTTTTTTTCCTAATTCAAATCCATGAATGTAGGCCTAATATCCATGTATATAGAATTGATTTGATGTTTGAAATTGAATTGGTTAAATTTGTCTAGCTAAATGTTTGCATTTTTTTATGTATGAATTTGTGCAAGAACTAGCAATATTTACAAACACCTTCAATGAAACTACTCAGTTATGCAATTTATTCTCTTTAGTCTAAGCCCTAGAATATTGAATGTATTGGTCTAAGTAAAAGATCAAAGATAAAAATAATGTGTGCAATGGTAGCTAAGACAATGTCAAAAGTAGACAATATGTAATCGATTATCCTTAAAGTTGTATGAGTTTTATTTCATTTACATATTTCATTTTTTAGTTATTCCCAAGTCATGAAATAAATGATGTATTCAAATACAATATAAAATGTGCACATCAACATAAAAATACACTAAGTTGGATAAATGTAGCTAGTATGAGGAAGATATTTTAAAAAAAATTGAACTTTTAAAAGTTTGAGGTTCATATTTGTTATTGTGGAAATAAGTTGGGGTATGTCCACACCCACATATCTAAACCACAATGGTGAATGGGGAATCTAGGGATCAAGACCAACTTTGAGGACAAGTGATAATATGAATAATAGATAATTCTATATTGGTATCATGAACTAAATTACATAATAATTTTATTCTTGTAGAATAGCCATTGCATTAATGATATTTGATTCTAAATGATCCCAAAATATAAGGGAAAAGATAATTGGCATGTAATTTTTCACATAATAGTAGCATTATGTTCTTAAAGTGTTTATGGATTATTTTCATTTCCTCTTGGAAACTCATGTATGTATCTACAAATTTATAAATTATAAAGTCCACAATTTCTAATAAAATTAAATTGAATCCTTATATTGGTTCAAACCAAGTTTGTAGTGTTTCCTTTGACTTATGTTTAATTATAGATATGAGGTCTCAATGAAATAAAATTTCTAAGGTAATGTAGTTTGTATTCATAGTTCTATTCATATATTTGAGCCTCCCATATATGTTATTTAGCATGAAATATAAATTAAAGGAATTATTATTGTTGTCCATAGCTTAGATGATAAATTGATTACAAGATGGAAGAATCCTATAAGGTTATCCATTTAGAGGGCAGGCTAAAACCCAATAGAAAGGAAAAACAACAATGTGAATATGAATCACCTTAATATAGGAAGGATCAAAAACACATTTTATCAATGTGTGTTACAAAATCAATACATAAACTATTGAATTACCATCAACACATATATATTTGAGATAATTTAGAAGAACTCTTCCATATTTAAATTTTTAGAGGTATATTGGTCTTAATTTTCCTAATTAAAAACCTTTATTATAAATATATTGTATGATATTATCCACATAATAAAAGTCTTGTGTAGTATTTTCCACTTAATGAAACCCCATGGCTATATACTACTAACAATCACACCTTGGTGTGCAATGGATACATTGAAAATTTTATAGAAGGTCAATTAGGAAAAAGAGTGGTCTATTTTTGCATACATTCATACAATATGTGAGGTTAATTGGTAGGCAATTTAGAAAATGATGTTGTTTGTGCAACAAAGGTCTCAATGGAGAAGTGGTAGCTTCAAACTAAGTATGCATCTAGTTATGGGGATCCAGAAATCACTAAAACAAAACCAATGAATCAAAAAGATAATCAAGATTCATTACCAAGAGAGTCATGTTATGTTTGAAATAGGGAAAGAGAGGGAGATATATGAATAGAAAGAGGGAGTGATAGAGAGAGGAAGAGCATGTGAGAGAGAGGGGTCAGTAAGGATGTATGGAGATGAAGATGGAGATGGGTATGGAGAGGGGAGGGATACATAAAAAGAGAGGAGAGATAAATAGATAGATATGGAAGAGACACATACATAGAGATGGAGAGAGGGAGAGATAGAAATATAATGATAGAGATAGGAAGTGATATACAGAGAAGTGAAAGAGGGACAGATAGGTGGAGATATTTAATAAGAGATATAGAGAGAGGTGGAATAATAAATATGGAGAGGAAAAAATAGATGGATATAAAGGTCTAGGAAGAGGAAGATGGGGAGAGAGAGGGAGATGGATGGATAGAGAGAGGAATGCATTTCTAGAGATAGAGGATGGGAAAGGAAAATATAGCTAGAGATGAAGATAGATTGAGAGAGGAAGAGGGAGACAAATAAATAGAGAGATAGATGTAGAGGGATATATATAGGGAGATAAAGAGATAGAGATAGGAAAAAAGAGATAGATACAAAGGGAGAGGGAGAGGGAGAGAGAGTGATAGAGAGAGGCAATTGGATGGTGAGATAGAGTGGGTGTGTGCAAGAAGTTAAGTCCATTTTTTGGGCAAAAAGTGGAAGTGTTTTCCCTGATTTTCAGAATTTGTCACATTTGACCTTAAAATTTTAAGCAATTAGAGATGGAATCTTAAAAAAGTCACTGATCATAGAATGTAGTACTCAAAGTCTAGTTACCAAATATGTAATTTATTTTAATACCCAGATGATACAAATTGATTTTCAGTAGATGTTTCTAAAAACCACTATTTAAAAGTCACTTTTTTTACCATACCATGCACATGCATGTCATCCATATTTCGACCTAAATAATCGTATTTTTCTAAATCCTTTTGAGAAAAGATTTGTAACTCACTAAAGCATGCTTTTAATATTTTTTATTCATTTTTTTTTTGTTAATTTTTTATTGGCCATATTTGTTGTTTTGAAAAGTTATTGTGTACGTCACACATAAGATAAACTAAATTTATCACTTTTTGAATTTTATTTTCAAATTGAAAATAATTGTTTGAAGTACTCTTTTGCGCAATTTGTTCGTCAAAAAAAAAATTTATAAAAAGTTATTGAAATACTAAAAACCCCTAATATTTCAAGTTTATGGACCAGTTTCATCAAAAAATAATTGAAAAATAGAAAAAATATTCAAATCGTAAAAAAAATTACATATTTGTAATCAACACTATCTCATCTATAATGGATTTTAATTTTGTCAAAAATTTCTGCAAGAAAGGTCTTCAAACATATGTCTAAAGTCACTATTTTCTTGTGACATTGACAAGACCTTCAACTTGTAGGTCAAACTAGGTCCAAAGCTTAGGTTCGGGTCCCCAAGCCTTTTCTCGAACCAAAAAATAAAGCACAAACCTGACCAAAAATTCATATTTTTTAAAACAAGATCTTGTTCTAAAACGGGATCCCATTTCATAAAAAAATAATTTATTTATGCTTTTATGAAACAAGATCCTGTTTTGAAAAATTGTCAAAAGTGGCAAGTTTCTAAAAATGGAAAGGATCCCGTTTTGAAAAGTTTACAAAAATGATTTTTTTCAAAAATGGCAACTTTTCTAAATGGGATCCTATTTTGAAATTTTTCCAAAATGGAAACTTTCCATAATTTTTAGAAAGTTTTCAAAACAAGATCCCGTTTTGAAAAAAATTCAAAAATGGAAAATTTTCAAAAACGAGATCCCATTTTTAAAAAAGTAAGATCTCGTTTTAGTTTTAGGCTCTCTTCCCCAAAGCAAAACATGATCCTGATTGCTAAAAAATGGGATCTCTATTCACTTTTCATGATTTTAGGATTTTTTATAAGGAAAAAACTTCCACCTTAAGTGGACTCAACTTTGTGCTTTCACCCGAGTGATAGAGATAGAGATATAAGGGGATATAAAGAGAGGGGGAGAGGGAGAGAGGGAGAAAAATTAAAAATATAAAGAGAATTAGAGGTAGAAAAATAGGGACAGAGAGATGGAGAGAAAAATACAGGGATAGAGAGAGGGAGACATAGAGATAAATGGAAAGAGAAAGAAAGAGATAGGGATATATGGGAACATAAAGGGAGAGATATGTAGAGATAAAGAGATAGATAGGGGATAGGGATAGAGGGATGGGGATAGAGCTAAATAGAAGAGAGAGAACTAGAGAAATATAGAAAGAGTGAGTGATATGGAGAGAGAAGGATAAAGAGGAAGAGATGGGGATAGGAAGAGGGAGAGATAGGAAGATAAAGATAGTGGAGGAAAGAGTAAGAGATAAAGGAGATGATAGAGATAAGTGATAGAGAGGGAGATATATAGAGACAGGGAGAGAGATATATCTATAGAGATAGGTAGAGAGAGGTATAGATAAAGAGATAGATATGGGGATAGGGAGGGAAGGAAGGAGTGAGGGAAATAGAGATGAAAAGAAAAATATTATAAGAGGAGAGAGAATTAGAGAGATATAGAAAGAGGGAGTGATAGAGAGAGGGAGAGAGAGGAAGAGATAGGATAGAAAGAGGGGGAGATAGGAAGATATAGAGGGAGGTGGGAAGAGTAAGAGATAAAGGAGATGATAGAGACTAGTCATAGAGAGGGAGATAGATAGAGAGAGGGGGAAGAGATGGCTATAGAGATAGAGAGAGAAATAAGGAGTGTGTGTGTGAGAGTGAGTGAGAGATATAGAGATAGAGATATGGAGGGGGAAATGTGAAGTACTTTTTTTGCCTCAGTCATTTTCATTTTTTGGCTTGCATAAATGTGTTTTGCTTCAGGTGCACCTATGCTCAAATAGAATCATCAGAAAGATGTGCACAATGCACCACGTGGTGGTTGTGTAGCTTTCATATTTTGTCTTCCTTTCGGGAGAAAGTTCGGGACACATGTTGACTCATCAGGCATTTTCTTGGGAGCTATATTCATAAGCTTGGGATTTTTCACCTTGTTGACACGTCATCTCTTCTCCATGGGCTATTTTCACCTCCTACGAAGTAATATGATTGAGGAGTTTGTCGAAGTTGGCTTTCCTTTTCTTTTATTTTTCTCAATTTTTGGGATGGAATTTTTGAGACGATGCCTGGGAGTGATGTGATCAGTCAACTCGACCTTTTTCTAGGCTGTTGATTTAAGGATTTGATCGTTTATGAGCCTCTATCTTTGCTAAAATATCTAAAGGATATTAATGTAGTAGCTGAGAATTGATGTGCAAAGATCGTTGCAACCTAACCAAAGATCTACGATCGGATCGTGTGCTATTAACTATCAACACTTGGCAGAAATTACTTCTGAGCTGAGGTGACGTGTATCTTTTGTTCTAGCTATATACTTGGAGGGTGACAACACAAAAGAAAAGAGGATTTTTCCAAGTGATATTTTCTTTATTAAGAAAAGCTTCTTTAGTTTTCTTAGGGTTTTAGAATTATTTTCGGAAGCAAGTTGTAGAACTACTTTATTTTGGCATGTTATATCTATTAAGGCTTAAACTATTGTCGAATTGGAATTAGACCTCTGTTTCAAAGTTCATTTGATATTTAAAAGCATGAACTATTGAGGAGAAATTGTTGATACTGTGCATGTATGGACTTTTTCAAGTTTTCTTTCTTTATATTATTGTTTTGAATGAAACACTGTGTCTTGCAAGCTATATAACATTGTACACACTCATTTACAAATTATGTGTCTCTTGTTTCTTGTTCATTCAACAAACTGATATATATGTGTGTATCCTTTGCCTATCCTTTCAAAATGAAAAAAAATGGTATTGGTTAATCATTTTCTTCTACATCTTTCAGGACCCATGAAGGGTTTCTTCGCTAATTGAAAAATTATTACTCATTATTTATGAAATAAATCAGTCATCTTCAATCCCTTTTTGCCATGTGCTATTTGATTTTTTTGGGTCATGGTGTTGGTTTTTTTCCCACATTGTACACATTCATTTACAAATTCAATAAGTTGTGTGTCCATGGTGTGAGGTAAGAACAAACATCATTCTACTTTCAAAGTGAAAATAATGGTACTCCTAATTCTTATTATGATGCAATTAAATTATATATGTATGTATACACACGTGTTATATATATATATGTATGTATGTATGTATGTATGTATGTATGTATGTACCTTCCATCATCATGAGAACCTTCCAGAGAGCGTGTGGTAAAATGATGGAAAAGAATGGGACACCCAAAAAAAAATAGTCATATGCATTAATCAGAACCGAAATGAAGTTTAATTGGGGTGTAACGTGTTTGGTGTTCGGTGCTAATGTTTGGCGATTAATTTGTAGGAGTTATTTTTAATGGGCACCAAAATAATTTTATAAGGTGCTAACGTGAATTAGACCCATTGACTTTTGAGTGGATTTGAATGATAAAATAGTTTTAATTAAATGTTAATAGTGACACATTTAGGTGTTTTTTTTGTTTTGCAATGTATATTAGTGATTTTCTACAATGTATACATATGTATATGTTTATATGAATACATGCATGTATGCTTATGTTTCTATGAATATTTGCATGTTTGCTTATGTTTCTATGACTGTATGCATGCATACAAACATGCAAAAAATCATAGATATATAAGGCTCCCGAAATAAACATCAAATCCAAATATAATGTAAAATTCAATCATATCATCTCTAAAAACCTACGTAACTGACAGCTACAAATTCAAATACTATAACAAATTCAAATTTGAAACACAACAATCAAATTGAATGCATTCAATTGTCATATTCGAATTTCTAAATAAGAGTGATGGCAGCCAATGGAATTCACAATTATTCTCCTCCAGTAATATCCTCTCCATACTATAGACCATTGAATGGAATCCTTTGCACATTCCTCATATATCCAAGGGTGATGAGAAACAATGAATATAAGTTGAATAAATCTCGGTATACAATTCTATAAACATTTATATGTTTTTACATATATTTATGTTTTCCATATGGAACTTTTAATATGTTGAACTTGATTAATTATTATTGTTGTACATGCATTATTTCAAAGGTTGTATGATTTTTGTATGTTACTAGCCTCAGTTGTTACTACTCGTGGTTCTAAATATTTTCTTGCAAGCATGAGAGAACAAGGAGAGGTGGTGCAACAATGTTCATGGTGGGTAGTTCGGTAAATGTGTTTGTCAACACACAAAATATTTAAGGATTTTTTGTTCATATGGCTCTAAGTTTCAATTATTGTTCTTTATTGTTCACTAACTAGTATGTATTTTTATTTATTTCAATAACTATTGTCCATTTTTATTTGTTCTATTATATTTTTTTGTTGTGGAAGGCATGTCAAATGGATAGGAGGTTGTAAAGAGCATGTCAAATTACAAGATGACATTTTAGGTAAAGTCTTCCAAGACTTTACTTTGGCTGTGACCCGGTAGACATTGTGTTCATTTATAATATTCATTTTTTTTATTCATTGTAAACTTACATTTACAATTTATAATTAGATTGATTTCCAAGTGTAGGTCTTGAAAATTTTATAATTTCAAATAGGTTAATTTATGGCTATGTTGCATATAGATGTATAGACATATGTATGCATATACTTAGTTGTGTATACATACATACATACATACATACATATATGTGTGCGTGTTTATGTATGTATGTATGTATACACAAATAGGGAGGTTGTAAAGAACATGTCAAATTGCAAGATGACATTTTAGGTAAAGTCTTTCAAGACTTTACTTTGGCTGTGACTTGGTAGACATTGTGTTCATTTTTCTTATTCATTGTAAACTTACACTTACAATTTACAATTAGATTGATTTCCACTTACACTTACACTTACAATTTATGGATATGGGTATGTGCAAGATCGTCATGGAAAAAATAGGCCCTTAAGTGGCAAAAACTTTAGAAAAATTAGAGTTAGGAAACTTGACATAAAAATTTGAGTAAGTTATCTCTATTATTTCAAAAATATGTAAGAATATAATCTGTAGAAAATTGAATGTATTTTCTAATCTACTAGGTTAATTTTTTTACAAGAAAATTCTATTTGGTGAAAATTTGAAATTCCAATGCAGTAGTACTTAAATTTCAGGGAAAAAATAAGAAGTACGTGTCTGTCTGACCACCCTAACCACAATAAAATGATAATGTTTTTTATAAGATTTTAGATATAAGTAGAGGACACATGTCTTGATGTGATGCATATTTTTTTGTAATTTTTTTCCATGTAAATTATAATTAATTATTTTTTTTATTACACGGTCCTGTCATAATAGTGGTTTACAATCCCTGAGAGGAACGAATTTTAGCTGAAATCACATATTTTTAGAAAATATAATGATTTAAGCCTTAAAAAGTTCCATTTTAAGGATTCCAATTGAAGAGGGTTTGATGAAATCACCTTAGATCAAACCCCCTTGGATAGAACCTCGCTAGTTTTAAACCATACCTATAAATGTCTCTCCTTCACACCTATCAAAATGCTGATAAAAAATCACTTTTTATTTAGATTTTGGAGGATAAAATGAATTCATTTAAAATTTATTTCAAATGATTATGGTATTCCTCAAAACAAGCTATCCAATGAATATAATTTTAATATTTTTTGGTTTTGTTATGTATTTGTTTTTTAAGTTTTATTAAACATAGGTTTTTCATCGAAAATGAATTTCTTTGTTCTTCACATGTGGAAAAATAGAAGATTATAAAAAAAATTGAAAAATATGAGTGCAATTCAGATATTGAAGTCCCTTGATCCAACAAAAAATAAAATAAAATTTTGACATATACAAAAAATAAGATTATACCTATAATGCACTGTCCGAATTGTAATTTGTTTGACTTTGAAATTTGATTAAGGAAAAATATTCAATAAAAACTATCTAACCAAGTGGAAGCACTAGATATCAAAGTTACAAATCTAAATTTCAAAGAATTAGAATTTTATCCTTCATGGAAAAAAGTTGTAAGTATACTAAGGTAAAAGGCCACTTTTCAAAAAATGTTGTTTTCTAAAAAAAATCAATTTTCGTGGGAGATGGAAAAGAAGTAATTTGATTCCAAAAATTTTGAAAAAAATATTTTTAGAATCTACAGAAAAAAATTGATGAGACTCTAGTTTGCACCATCTTCAAATTCCTCACAGTTTAGCCGCTATAGGTGCCCAAATGTGAACATTTAGTTAAAAATAATAATTTCAATGTCCAGTTTGGCCAAAAATTGTAAACCACTATTATGGGATCACCCTACAACTTTTAAAAAATATAAAAACTCGTATTTCTGAACACCTTAACTTGGTCAAAACTTCATAAAATTAAATCTTTTTCTTTTTAATCTTGTAGTATGCAAAGCGTAGAATGTGACGCATGTTTCAGATTCAAAAAATGTGATACCGTTTGAAAGCTATAAAAAAATTTCAATTAGCCTATCAATCAGAACTTCAATCATAATTTAAATAGAGAGTGAATAATAATAATTTATTAAATTCAAAGTAAAGCATAATTTATATTGGTGGAAAGCTAAGAATCTCTTTTAAAAACCTTTTTTTTCATCGAATTTTGGGTAAAAAAAAGTTTTCAGCCACATACCCTACACATACCCATCATATCGCCACTTTTTGGCCCATCATTATCTTGCACATACCCATATGCTACATATAGATGTATAGTTATATGAAAAATACACTAGCATACTTCGAGGTCAAAAAGTTCACAACAAAAAATCCTAATAAGACATCCACATATCTGATTAAGAAGTGGTGTGTCCTTGGGGGTCAACTGACTCCGCATCAACTAGAGAAGATGTTAAGGAAGTTGCATATTTTTCTATATGGAACTTGCTATACAAGCAAGCAATTAATGATTTTCCTCTGGATTGAGCTGTAACTATTGAGAGCAACCTTCAGAAGACCCGTTTTGTAGGCTACTCAGAACAGCAAAGGCTGGAGACAAAATTTTAATCATGTCCCTTAAAATTGGATGTTGACTTGGAAGAGGAGTTTTAGGAGTACTCTTACTTATGTTTCTTTCTACTCTTTCTGCCTGCTTTTGGTTTTCCTTCAACTATCAAGCAATCTTTGCTTGCTCCCTTTCAAACTCCTTTTGATGTAGCTGCCTCAACTTCTCCTCTGCAATTTTCTATTTTTTTGCAACACACTCCAATCTCTTTGCCTCCCTCTGTGCAAGGATTGCTTCTCTTTCTTCCTTCTTTTCAACCATTTGCCCCCTTTTCCTTTGCTGCAATTCTTGGTTTCTTCATTTTTGTGCCTCTTGTTCATTCAACAAATTGAAAAAATCATTCGATGTCAAAATTTGAGATTGCCTACTTAGGTGTAGCACCTCATTGCAACCTCTATTAGATGATTGGTGCACCCTTTGTGTTGCGAGTTGCAAAAAAATGCTTCTTCTACTTGTTGGTTGCTAGTCATTGACTTGTGTGCATGTCACATAGTTAGCTTCTTCGTCGCTTGAGTCACCTTTGACTCCATCCGCTTCATCATTTTCAGCCTCCCAATTTCTCACAGTCTTGAAGTAATGGATGACCTCTTCAGGATCAACATCTAGTGGTGATGGCATGGACAACCCTTCATCCACTTGACTAAAATTTAGATGCACCCCTAGGTTCAAAGTTGCATCTTGAAATTTCGATGGCAGATTGAGACTCTCTTCAATTTCAATTGCCTAATTACATGTTTGAACTACTAGTTCTTGTTCAATTTATGTTGCCTCAATGCTTTTATGGCAATATCCTTTTCCGTTTATTGGATTTGGGGGATTTCTTGTAGAAAAGGTTTCCACAAACTGTCTAATCTATTCCTCATTCCACCCTGCTATTCTCAAACAAGTCTCTGCTGCCATGAACTGTGCCTCATCATTAGTTTATCACCCTTTATTTTTGCTCCCAATGTGGTTCCTTTGTATTCAACCACGAAATCTTGGCTTGGCCCCATATCCAAGTCAAGTGCATGCCAATCTAATAGCCAAATTCTCATTCTTCTAAAACCACTTGCAATGTTATTAGGAGTCAAAGCTTTTACAAAAGCTTTGCTGGCAAGTGTTGCGAACTCTTCCCTTCCAATGTCAAGTTGAGGATTTGCAGAGATCCATATACTCCTATGCTATTGGAAGTATTTTTTGAATGGTGAGAACACACTAACATCAAGGGGCTGCAATTTGTGGCTGCAATGTGCTAAAAGTGTGAGCAAATCTATTCCCATAGTCTTTGCTTCTTCAATCATTTTGAATGCCACATGACTGCCATGACCGTCAAAGATGATAAGTTGTCTATTTGTTGGTGACACTCCTCCTGGGACATTTCTTGCAAAGTGTTTTAACCATTCCACAAATATTTCATTGGTCATCCAAGCATGCTCTTGGATTTCCATGCATGCCCTTGGCTCACAGTTAACAATATAGTTTCTAATGTTCCTTTTGGACTTGAACAAATAGTAACCAGGTCTAGGTTGACCTACTGCACTAACACAAGCTAGAAAAGTGATCCATTCTCTACTTTTAGAAATTAATTGTGGAACACATTTGGTCCCTATTTTTGCAATAACTATCATTTCCCAATTTTTGCCAGCTTGCACACCTGTTTCATCGTAGCTCCATATTTTATTGGGCCCATAATTGTGCTTTCTATACAAATCCTCCAAGTTGTCATAGAATGAAGAAACTATTCCGGGGCGTAGCATTATAGTTTGATTTGTGTCCACTCCTTCGGGTGTTCGAATTGTTAGATCAGCATGCCTTTGATGAAATCCAACCCACCATGACCTCCCTAGTATCCCATTTGTGAATGGGTTAGGCCTTGCTCCAACCATGTGGGCCACTGTTGACTTAAGTTGTGAGACTTGAAGGCCATGGCCAATATTAGCCATGTCTTTACACCACTACATAATTTTAGCTTCTTCTTCATTAGATAGGACTGTTTGTGGCCCCTTCCTTTTTGTGGATGTCACACCATTGAGCTATGCCCTCAAACTGCTAGGAGGGATTCCCCATTTGATCATTGAACCTCTGATTGACATTTGATTATCCTCAATATCTATAATGGATTTTTCCATGTGATGCATAGTCTAACTTTTCGTGCACAGATCTGGGGTTGTTGCATGGTCAACAGGTGGCGGTTCTATTTCTACCACAATATTATGAACAACAGGTTCAAAACCATCATTTTCATTTGTTTGTTCTGCATTTTTAGAAATAACATCCTTGTTGATTTTGACTGTTGGCTCTTCATCATCAACATATAGAACATTGAACGTCACTCCACGAGGTACTCTAATTAAGCGCCTTCCACTCGATCTTTTCCTCTTCTACCCTGGTGCCATGATTATCAGTGATCATATACATTGTAATCCATAAAGTGTTAGAAAATGATATGTATGTACAAAATTTATATAATTATACATTTATCTGTGTAATTATTTGTATACACACATATAAATATATATCTTTATGTATATGTATGTATACATATAATTACATAGATATAATTACATAGAAAATTATTGATATACATTGCAAAATAGAAAAGGGCACTAATTGTGTCACTATTAACATGTAATTATAACTATTTTATCATTCAAATCCACTCAAAATTCAATGGGTCTAATTCATGTTAGCACCTTTTAAAATTATTTTGGCACCCATTACAAATCACACCTACACATTAATCACCAAACTTTAGCAGCGGACACCAAAACCATTACACCCCAATTAAACTTTGAACATTTTGGTTCCGATTATTGCATATGACTAATGTTTTTCTATTGGGTATCCCATTCTTTTCCATCATTTTATTTGGGTTTACATATATATATATATATATATATATATATGTACATATAGATGTATGCTTATGTATTTGTATAGATATACGTATACATGTATCTATGTATACATATAATTACACAGTTACATGTATACATATATCTATACATACACACACACACACACACACACACATATATATATATATATGTAGATATATGTATGTATATATATCAATATATATGTACAAAAAAATTTATATGTAAATGAAAGAAGTTCTTCTATATTCAACAGTGATATGATATTAATTTTAACAAAGGTAGATCAATTACAGACTTGGGTTTTCACAAATGTGCACAAGAAATTAACCAAATGTTTTATAATAATCATTCCTCACTTAGAGGAATACAGAAGTGTGTTTTCAGATAGATGCCAAATATTTCGGGCAAGGGTTTTATGAGACTAATTCCTTAAGCACATGATTTTGGAAAAAACCAAGCAAGGGTTTTCACAAATATGGCGTATTTTAAATGGGTTTGTTGATTTATTCCCATAGTGACATGGGTTTTTTAATAAAAAGGTCGAAGCAGGCCAAAAAATCTTATTTTGTAGACATGTGGTCAATCCCACAAAATTCCTCATCATTTCTGGAGATAAAATCATGAGACAATTGACTTTACTAGGCTGTGAGCACGTACAAAAATGGGGAGAGGAAATAATCATTTAACCCCAAAAAAAACCCATGGGAAAAAGACTCGCACCATGACCCGACAAAATCAAACAACACATGGTTAAAAGGTGTTGAAGAGGAATGATTTATTTCATAAACAAGCAGTAATAATTTTTTAGTCAACGAATAAACCCTTCATGGGTCCTGAAAGATGTAGAAGAAAATTATTAACCAGTACCATTGTTTTCATTTTGAAAGGATAGGCATAGGATACACACACATATATATCGATATGCTCAATGAACAAGAGACAAGAGACAAAAAAAATTAATGAATGTGTACAATGTTATATATATATATAACATTCATTTACAAATTCAAACACACAACTTATTGAATTTGTAAATGAATTTGTACAATGTTATATAACATAATTATACACATTCATTTGCAAATTCAATAAGTTGTGTTAACATTATACACATTCATTTACAAATTCAATAAGTTGTGTTATATGTATATATATATAACATTGTACACATTCATTTATAAATTCAATAAGATGCAAAAGAAAATGATTAACCAGTATTATTATTTGCATTTTGAAAGGATAGGAAAAGGATACACACATATATATCAATTTTTTGAATGAACAAGAGACACAGAATATAAAATGAAAAATATATGTATGCTAGCCTACTGTATGTGCAATGGAGAGTAGAAAAATAGTAACACATTTTACAGTAATCAAATGCTAGTATGTTGTATTGGACAACCAAACGATACGTATTTAAACAGAGTTAAAGCAGAAACATAGTTATATACATATGTGTGTGTGTGTGTGTGTGTGTGTGTGTGTGTGTGTGTGTGTGTGTGTGTGTTTGTGTGTGTGTGTGTTTGTGTATGTATATACATATATATATATATACATGTATATATGTATTTATATGTATGTATCTGTATGTATGTTTATGTATATATATTTGTGTATATGTTTGTAAATACATAATACGCATATATTAAATGTATATATATACACACACACACATATATACATATAAATACACCCTCAAAAATGACCAAAAATAGACAAATATAAATACACGTATATGCAAAAATAAATGACAAATATGAACTTTGAGATATGACCAAAAATAGAAAATGAACATACAGATTATTGAATTTGTAAATGGGGTTTTTAAGGAAAAACCCGTCACCAAAAAAGACCTTTCATTTACTTATAAAGCAAAGTAAAAAGACACTGCATAAATATAAATCTTAAATGCACAATTCATGAAAATAACTATAAGTAGAATGTATAAAGTACCAACCTGAAAATTTTTATATTGGAGGAATGTGTAGAGGATGCTTGTCGATGTTCTGAATTTTGTAGAGAATAATTCTTCACAAGATGCAATTGTGAATTTTGTTGGCTACTTTCCCCCTCTTATTTAGGAATTTGAATTTGACAATTGAATGCATTCAATTTGGTTGTTGTGTTTCAAATTTGAATTTGAAGCTGCCAATTACGTAGGTTTTTAAAGATGATATGACTGAATATTGCATTATATTTGGATTTGATGTTTAATTTGGAAGCCTTACACCTATATTTAATTGTGCAGGTACCTACAGGAAATGAAGTAAATACATGTATCTGCTAGGGAGTGTGTGGAAGACTGTGCATTTCAAAACCCATAGAGTTAATAGGAGATTGTGATTATGTTGAATGTAAAACATTGGCATTAAGTGTGCATGTGTAGTTGTTAAGATAATATGTAATGAGGGATAAACATTTGCAAGTGGGGGCATTTGTAACAATAAAAGTTTTAAATTAAATTTTAAATGAGCCATTTTATGTGCAAGTTGACTTTTTTTATAAATGAAAAATCATGTTTAGTTGTCTATTATGATTGGTGAGTTACACATTGTGTTATGAGTAGCCATTAGTGTTGTTGAAATTTTTTATTTGATAAAATAAAGTTTTTTAATGGATCAAAGTGAATTTTTTTTGGGAGGTGGAGTGAGCATGGAGGTGGTAGTTATTCAATGGGTGGTGATAACTAGGTCTTCTCCCCTAATTATGTTGAAGTTTGTGTTTTTTTATGAGAAACATTGGTCTTCATAATCCATATAAAGATTTTGAAATTGGATATGCATCTACCATTCTCAAATGAACTTTCCTTGTGAATAAGGGTTTTTTTCGGAAAAAGTCAAAATTATTATTTTCAAGAGTATGAAATTTTTTTCAATAAAAATAATCCACTTGAACCTACCCCTAAATTTCCTATTAAATATTTGGTAGAAACTTGCTAATCAATACAAAATATTAACCTCCATCATATTTATTCACTCTATCCACTTAAATATTGTGAGAACATTATATGAATTCACCTTCAATCTTCCTAATGATATTATAAACCTTGAGTTTTAAGTTCCTTCTACTTGAATGTTCATTTACTCATGTCAAAATAAAAGTATTGTCTCACAACAATGCTAACATCTACTACATCTGTGCAAGGTGCTTCTCTGTCATATTAGTGAGCACAAAAAATATGTTAGTAAATATAACCAAAATTCCTTAAGAAATAAATTTAGAACCTCATTCATCAAATTCATGAACATGCTTCTATTTCATAAGCCCAAATGACATCATGAGCCACTCATGTAATCCTTCAATTATTCTAAATGTTGTCATTTTTTAATCTCATTCTCAAATCCTAATATGGTGATATCCTCTCTTGAGATTTATCTTGGAAAAGTATTGCATGACACTTAAGAAATCCATTATGTGACGAAACGCATATGCTTGATCGTGATCTTATTAAATTTTAGGAAGTGATATGATGAAAGTGCCTCAAAATCTACAAACTAGTCATTTTTTTTCCTAATTCAAATCCATGAATGCAGGCCTAATATCCATGTATATAGAATTGATTTGATGTTTGAAATTGAATTGGTTAATTTTTTTTAGCTAAATATTTTCAATTTTTTTTTATGTATGAATTTGTGCAAGGACTAGCAGTATTTACAAACACCTTCAAGGAAACTACTCAGTTATGAAATTTATTCTCTCTTTAGTCTAAGCCCTAGAATATTGAGTGTATTGGTCTAAGTAAAAGATCAAAGATAAAAATAATGTGTGCAATGGTAGCTAAGACAATATCAAAAGTAGACAATATGTAATTGATTATCCTTAAAATTGTATGAGTTTTATTTCCTTTATATATTCCATTTTTTAGTTACTCCCCAGTCATGAACTAAATAATGTATTTAAATATAATATAAAATGTGCACTAAGTTGGATCAATGTATCTAGTATGAGGAAGATATTTTTTTAAAATTTGAACTTTTAAAAGTTTGAGGTTCGTCTTTGTTATTGTGGAAATAAGTTTGGGTATATCCACACCCACATATCTAAACCACAATGGTGAATGGGGAATCTAGGGATCAAGGCCAACTTTGAGGACAAATGATAATATGAATAATAGATTATTCTATATTGGTATCATGAACTAAATTATATAATAATTTTATTCTTGTAGAAGAGTCATTGCATTAATGATATTTGATTCTAAATGAGCCCAAAATATAAGGGAAAAGATAATTGGCATGTAATTTTCCACATAATGGTAGCATTATGTTCTTAAAGTGTTTATGGATTATTTTCATTCTCTCTTGGAAACTCATGTATGTATCTACAAATTTATAAATTATAAAGTCCACAATTTCTAATAAAATTAAATTGAATCCTCATATAGGTTCAAACCAAGTTTGTAGTGTTTCCTTTGACTTATGTTTAATTATAGATATGAGGTCTCAATGCAATAAAATATCTAAGGTAATGTAGTTTGTATTCATAGTTATATTCATATATTTGAGCCTCCCATCCATGTTATTTAGGACAAAATATAAATTAAAGGAATTATTATGGTTTTCCATAGCTTAGATGATAAATTGCTTACAAGATGCAAAAATCCTATAAGGTTATCCATTTAGAGGGCAGGCCAAAACCCAATAGAAAGGAAAAACAACAATGTGAATATGAATCACCTTAATATAGGAAGGATCAAAAACACATTTTATCAATGTGTGCAACACACTCAATACATAAACTATTGAATTACCCTAAACACATATATATTTGAGATAATATAGAAGAACTTTTCCATATTTAAATTTTTAAAGATATATTGGTCTTCATTTTCCTAATTAAAAACATTTAATATAAATATATTGTATGATATTATCCACATAATAATAGTCTTGTGTATTATTTTCCACTTAATGAAACCCCATGGCTATATACTACTAACAATCACACCTTGGTGTGCAATGGCTACATTGAAAAATTTATAGAAGGTCAATTAGCAAAAAGAGTGGTCTCTTTTTGCATACATTCGTACAATATGTGAGGTTAATTGGTATCTAGGCCATTAGAAAATGATGTTGTTTGTGCAACAAAGGTCTCAATGGAGAAGTAGTAGCTTCAAACTAAGTATGCATCTAGTTATGGGGATCCAGAAATGACTAAAACAAAACCTATGAATCAAAAAGATAATCAAGATTCATTACCAAGAGAGTCATGTTATGTTTGAAATAGGGAAAGAGAGGGAGATATATGAATAGAAAGAGGGAGTGATAGAGAGGGGAAGAGCATGTGAGAGAGAGGGGTCGGTAAGGATCTATGGAGATGGAGATGGAGATGGGTATGGAGAGGGATCGATCCGTCAATCCTCGGCGCATTTCAATCAAGGCGAGATCAAAATCAAATCAAAAATCGCGTCGATCAAAATCAAAGTCGATCCGTCGATCCAGTCAGAATCGGATCAAAATATTCAGATCAGATCACTTTTGCTTTTATAAAATCCGTCGTCAATCTTGCGTCCGTCGAGACGACAAATAAAAGTGAATGAAGAAGAGATAGATACAAAGGGAGAGGGAGAGGGAGAGAGAGATATAGAGAGAGACAATTGGATCATGAGATAGAGTGGGTGTGTGCAAGAAGTTAAGTCCATTTTTTGGTCAAAAAGTGGAAGTGTTTTCCTTGATTTTCAAAAAATTTCACATTTGACCTTCAAATTTGAAGCAATTAGAGATGGAATCTTAAAAAAGTCACTGATCATAAAATGTAGTACTTAGAGTCTAGTTTCCAAATATGTAATTTATTTTAATACCCAGATGATACAAATTGATTTTCAATAGACATTTCTAAAAAATACTATTTAAAAGTCACATTTTTTACCATACCATGCACGTGTATGTCATCCATATTTTAACCTAAATAATTGTATTTTTCTAAATCCATTTGAGAAAATATTTGTAACTCACTGAAGCATGCTTTTAATATTTTTTATAATTTTTTATTGTTTTTTTTTTGTTAATTTTGTATTGGCCATATTTGTTGTTTTGAAAAATTACCGTGTATGTCACACATAAGATGAACTAAACTTATCACTTTTTGAATTTTATTTTCAAATTGAAAAGAATTGTTTGAAGTACTCTTTTGTGCAATTCGTTCGTCAAAAAATTATTTTTATAAAAAGTTATTGAAATACTAAAAACCCCTAATATTTCAAGTTTATGGACCAGTTTCATCAAAAAATAATTGAAAAATAGAAAAGATATTCAAATTGTAAAAAAAATTATATATTTGGAATCAACACTGTCTCATCTATAATTGATTTTAATTTCGTCAAAAAATTTTGCAAGAAAGCTCTTCAAACATATGTCTAAAGTCATTATTTTCTTGTGACATTGACAAGACCTTCAACTTGTAGGTCAAACTAGGTCCAAAGCTTAAGTTCAGGTCCCCAAGCCTTTTCTCGAACCAAAAAATAAAGCACAAACCTGACCAAAAATTCATATTTTAAAAAAAAAGATCCTATTCTAGAATGGGATCCCATTTCATAAAAAAATAATTTATTTATGCTTTTACGAAACAGGATCTTGTTTTGAAAATTGCCAAAAATGGTAAGTTTCTAAAAATGATTTTTTTTTTCAAAAATGGAAAGTTTTCCAAAAATGGAAACTTTTCAAATGGGATCTATTTTGAAAGTTGCCAAAAAATAAAACTTTCCATTTTAAAGTTCAAAACGGATCCCATTTGAAAACTTTTTCAAAATGGGATCCCGGCCTAAAGTAAGATCTTGTTTTAGTTTTAGGCTCTCTTCCCCAAGCAAAAAGGATCCCGATTGTAAAAATGGGATCTGATTCACTTTTCATGATTTTAGGATCACGACGCCGTCAGACCAAAATCACCCGTGTCGAGATCGAAGGAACCGAAAGAGAGAAAATCCGGAAATCCCAGGATCAAAGTCGAGGATCCGGGATCAGGTCGGCGCGCGTCAGGATCATCGACTTTTGTCAAAAGATCGATCGAGACGGATAAAGGATCCGGGGATCAAGACATCGAAATCCAGAAAATCGTCGACGCGTCAAGGTTTTCCGGAATCAGGCGTCCGTCGTCGATCCGTCAGAAGATCAGATAAAATGTCGAGATCGAAAGACGTCAGATCGTCGAAATCCGACGAGGCAGATCAAAACAAAAAATCAAAAGATATAGATAGAGGTGGGAAGAGTAGGAGATAAAGGAGATGATAGAGACAAGTCATAGAGAGGGAGATAGATAGAGAGAGGGGGAAGAGATAGATATAGAGATAGAGAGAGAAATAAGGAGTGTGTCTGAGAGAGTGAGTGAGAGATAAAGAGATAGAGAGATGGAGGGGGAAATGTGAAGTACTTTTTCTACCTCAGTCATTTCCATTTTTTGGCTTGCATAAATGTCTTCTGCTTCCGGTGCACTTGCACTCAAATAGAATCATCGGAAAGACACACAATGCGCCACATGGTGGTTGCACAGCTTTCATCTTTTTTCTTCCTTTTGGGAGAGAGTTTGGGATATGTGTTGAATCATCAGACATTTTCTTGGGAGCTATATTCATAATCTTGGGAGTTTCTACCTTGTTGACACGTCATCTCTTCGATGTGGGCTATTTGCACCTCCTACGAAGTAATCTGATTGAGGAGTTTGTCGGAGTTGGCTGGCCTTTTCTTTTCTTTTTCTCTATTTTTGGGATGGAAGTTTTGAGACGATGCCTGGGAGTGATGTGATCAGTCAACTGGGCCTTTTTCCAAGCTGTTGATTTAAGGATTTGATCATTTATGAACCTCTATCTTTGTTAAAATATCTAAAGGATATTAATGCAGTAGTTGAGAATTGATGTGAAAAGATAGTTGCAACCTAACCAAAGATCTATGATCAGAATGTGTGCTATTAACTGTCAACACTTGGTGGAAATTACTTCTGAGCTGAGGTGGTGTGTATCTTTTGTTCTAGCTATATAAGGAGGGTGACAACACAAAAGAAAAGAGGATTTTTCAATGTGATATTTTCTTTGTTAAGAAAAGTTTCTTTAGTTTTCTTAGGGTTTTAGAATTATTTTCAGAAGTAAGTTGCAGAACTACTTTATTTTGGTATGTCATATCTATTAAGGTTTAAACTATTGTCAGATTGGAATCAGACCTCTGTTTCAAGGTTCATTTGATATTTCAAAGCATGAACTATTAAGGAGAAATTGTTGAGACTGTGCATGTGTTTTCAATTTTTCTTTCTTTATATTATTGTTTTGAATGAAACAATGTGTCTTGCAAGCTATATCTAGGTAGTTTAAGTATCAATTTTCTATGCTTTATGCTCATATAGTAGAGTAGTGACTTAAGAAAACTAGACTATGTCATTAGACTTCTCTGTTTTTCTGAAGTTGTTATTTTTTTGTGCTATGATGTATTAGGAGGAAGAGTTCATGTGATTTCTGAAATATTGTTATGTTACCCATAAGAAATCTTTATGTTTGATCGAACCTTAATGAACACTACTTGTAGAAAGATTTTAAAGTTTGCATTGTGCTTGAAGTTAGCCTTTGTTGTTCATTCTCTTTCCAACAATGAAGGGTTGTGGCTTTCTGTGTCTATTTATATCAATCATAGGAATGATTTTGGTTTCAAATGTTGTAAAATCTTTGGCACATCACCTTTTATGTTTTATGTTTACATTTCCTTCTCCCCTTTTCTCAAAACCCCAAAGAAGAGCTGAATTTCTATAAAAAACCCAAAGGTATTCAGTGAGACACAATTTGTCCCCCACTCGTTGAATTTCCCATAAGACTATCAGAGAGGCTCAAGATTTGATGATCAACAGTTCTTTTTTGGCATGCCCGGTGGGACTGAAGTTTTCCTAAAGCCTAATTAGAAGTCAAAAATATTTCTTGAATTAGGCTAAGGAATGACATAGTTTGATGCCTAGAGTCCAAACAAGAGCATCCTTGAGAGGTCACTTCTAGTACTCTCAGTTACCTGCCTCAATCCCTAGAAGGAGAAGACTTACAAGTTTTGTATCACCTATAAGGAGTAATAGAGCGAGAAGTTAGATCCTAATATCTAGAGCTTTATCTACTCCACCCAGAGGATTAAACTTCCAAATAAGATTACCTGTATATTCGATTCATAGGAATCTTCTCTTTATGGCTCACGTACCTCCCCATGCTCCTAGAAATTTCATAACATGGGATAGTTGAAGTCTACTACAACCACCCACACCACCAGATGTATCGCCTACTATACCCACTAATTCCCTCAAGGATATTCCAAGATTCTTTGGAGAATATTTCAAAACCTCTTCTGAACACCTTCAAGATATAGCAGAGGTATGCAGGGTACATAATATACTGGAAGAAAACATCATGTTGAGGCTTCTAGCTTCCTCTTTTAAGGGGAAGGCTCAAGATTGGTATCGATCTTTGGCCTTGGGTTCTATCATCTCCTGGGACCAGTTTAGACAACACCTATTCAAACACTTCTCAAAAAAGGGAGACTACTCCTCATTACTACAACAAATAATTACCATTAAGAGGGCTCTGCATGAAGCCATGAGCTACTTCAACACTAGGTTCCACAATACCTAGCAAAGGATACCCGTGACTGCTCAACCCCAGACCTCCTGGCGTTCATGTTCTATCTGAAGGCTTTTAACCTAGATATCACAGTCACGATAACCTCCATGGGAGGGGATATCTTGTCTGACGCATACAAGGTGGCGGTACGCACATAGAATAATCTAATCGATGTCAGAAAGCTCCCCCCTCGACCACCAATGCCATTGTTTGCAAAAATCTCCAATGGTCATCGAGAAGAAGCAAATCCAAGCACTCTTGCAACATAATTAAAGTTGGTCACCCCACAGTCTATGAATGTGCATCCTACCGCTCAAGCAAGAACATCAGGTTTTTCTTCGATGGTTGTAGATATTGTCGATATGAAGGATATCATGCAGACTTTTTCTAATGAATTGGTCATTATCAAATGACAAAAATTGACACCTACAAAACCAACCACTCAAGCCTATGGTGGAGGAAAGTCATCTTATCAACAAAATTCATATCAAGGATCCTACAAAGGAGGAGGTCAATAGACGTCGACAAATCAGATAGTCTTGACCACCATGCCATTGTAAACAGTTAAGGATAGCCCAAATAAAGAGCTAGTCCTAGGCCAGAACAATTTGGCAAAAGATGAAAATGTTTGGTGCTTCTTGTGCAGTGATAGCCATATTCCCCAAAATTTCCCAAGGGGAAATATGCAGTAGAAGGTGGCAGAACAAAGAAGTAAGGACATGCTCCTGAATGCGGATGAGTACAGATCATCCGAAATGGAGAATGCTCATTTTAGAGCACAAATGCAAGGGATGTCCTTAGAGCAAGAGTTAAATATTGCGCCCGACCAAGCTCTTTCCTCATGGTTGACAGATTTGTCACTTTAGTTTATACTCCATTTTCCCATAACAGTGGCAACCTAACCAAAAATTGAGTCACTTGCAATGATTGTTGCAAGTGCTTTCTACTTATTTTACAAGGCACAACTACCTTTGAATGATTTGCAATGAATTGAAATATCGGGTATGCTTTTTTCCAGAAAGCATAAAGGGAAACTAACAGATACCCATAAGCATGAAATAGATGTGAAAGGCCAAACCTAAGATTAAGTAAATGTAGGTGAATGACACAAAGTTCATCTTCCCTACACCAAAAAATGATATTTAGGGAAAGAAAGAACAACAAACTCTTTCCAGAAGCAATTTAATCCAAATCCAAAGTTTTAGAATTAAATGCACACATACGATCCATTATAACAGAATGAAATTGAAGAATAACCACAAAGAAACATATTTCATTGCCATTTAAAGAAAACATTAAGAAATTCAAAGATTTGAAAATATCTTCTTTATTTCCCCATTACCAAAACATGGGTTCATAGACTCCATATTTCTGTACAAAAAAACTATATGAAAAGATGACCTAGTTGCTCCCCCTATCCCCTCCAAAATAGCTATGATGTCTCTTTTCCTAAAATTTATGTCTTTTATAGAGTTTTCCAAGCTAAAAAATGAATCTAAACATAACTATTCATAATAGTTTTTAAGTAACCATCCTCAAGAAAGTGACCTTAAAAAAAAATAGTTACGTTACACCAAAATTGGGTTACCACCACTAATTACAAAAAGATGCCATGCAAAGAAAGAAAATTAAACCATCATAGGTGGTGGAGCGATATCCATAGCCAGTCATATCTCCATAAAAAGGTTGTGCAGCTCGGCGCGTTCCTCTTCTTCTAGGATGGTGATTACCTTGTGATATTGGGCATAGCTAGTCTTTTCCTTCCAGGAAAGTGTGCACAATTGGAAATAATATCAATTTTCTCTTCCTTGGGCTAGTTCAAGTCAGGTTGCAGGATGGGTGTAGGTTCATCATCCCACATTTCATTGCTCTCAAGAAGCCTCATTTCGAATTTTCCTTGGTCGATAAGAAAATAGGACTCAGTATTACCACCACCTTTCTTTGTAAAAAAACTTATTTAATTACGCTGGTATGCAATGATAACCTTTAATCTGTCAACATCATGTTGCCACCTTAGTGAGCTTTGTTACATTTTCCATTTAAGAGGTCTAATTAATGCATCATTGGTTGGGAAGTAGGCCTTAAGATTGAGCTCACATTTCATAACTCCTGAAAAGTTAGCCAGATGATACGTCATACATGCAATTTAATGGACTGGAAGCATTTCAAAAACCAAGGAGATTGCTCGAAAGTCATGGAGTCGCGAAAAATCCAAACCGTAGAGCTGCATCTCATGAGTTCTGAGATTTCAAGAACCTCTTACACAACAATCATTTATACAAGGATGAGGACAAAGAAAGATTGGGTCATCAACTTATTATGCAACTTTTGAACCTCATGATTTGGTTATGAAAACACAAGATTACGTGACAAAGGCTATGAAACTTGTGAGGACCATGACTATGAATGAATTAAAGGCAGGGAATGGAGGAAATTCTAATTTAGGGGAGGGAAATTGCATGTTTTAAAATTTAGAGGGTAACATAGTCATACTACAATACAAGATCAAAGAGAAGGCTTATGGGAGAGTATGTGCAACAAGCTCTGCCACATCCACAACCGCATCAACTATCTCCCTGGAGAAGCAGGCTTCATCACCCATCTTCTAACCTATTTCGTAGCCACATAACATATCATTGGAGAAAGAGATGAACAAAAAACCAAGCCTAGTCGTGTCAAAACATTTTATTCCAAAAACAAGAGACATACCACTATTGAAACCCAAGGCCCAAATGGTTGGGATGCTTAACGTGGTGGAGCAATTGAAGAAGGCGCCTGTCAATGTATCATTTTGGGACATCATATCAATTCCCGAACAAAAAATGTTGCTTCAAGAAGCGTTAAAGGTGGAAGAACAACTTGCCCATAGGCGAACACAACTCAACCATGCAATCAAAGTGGAGATGATAGACCCATGCTTCCCCCTCAGGCTTTGAAAGCAATAACTTATGAAAATGATGTAGGCAACACAAAAGAGAAAGAGGGAAGCAGAACAAAGCCCACACCTTTCTTTTTAACACTTATAGTAGGAGACAAATTATTGCATAATAATATGATTGATTCGGGGGCTAGCACAACCATTATGCCAAAACATGTGGCAAATTCTTTAAAGCTTAGGTATGAGCCCCTTGAAAAAGGAATTATGAAATTGGATGGGAAGGTCCCGACTGTTGGTCAGATTTAGGATTTGTCCCTGAGCCTTTTCTCCTGTGCAAGCCAAATAGTCACACAGGAAGTGGTAGTAATAAACATTCTACCAGTCTTCAGAATATTTCTATCAAGAGATTTTACCACCAAATTTGGTGGATACCTAGCACTTGACTGGTCCCACCCAATATTGAGAACCAAACACGGGGAAAAGATGAAGATCTTGTCTGAATCCTTGCATCCAAAACACATTGCAGATGATGCAAATCTATGCTTTAGGGCTACCCATGCCTCTATCTTTCAACAGGAGAGATATTGTGTAGAAATTCCTAGAGAAGAGGAAGACAAGCAAGCGGACTTTTGAAGAAGTTTTGCTCAACTAGTTCATTGATTCTAATCCATTTGGAAACTTCCATGCTATAGGGATAGCACCTATGTAATTTTTGATAGGGATCGAGTCTTTCTAAAACTAATGAAGGATTAGGAGAAGTCTAATGACCCGTCTGATAATCGTTTGTGGACCTTATATTTTGATGGTTCCAAATGCAAGGTTGGTGATAGAGTGGGTGTCTGATTAGTGTCTCCAACGGGATCAAAAACCCCTAGAACCTACCATTTTTAGTTTCCATGCTCTAGCGACAATACCAAATATGAATCTTTGGTCCATGGTTTGATTTGAGTAGAGAAGATGGGCACAAGTAAGATACGAGCTTTCATAAATTTAGAATTAGTAGTAAGCAAAATCAATGGGCGAGCAACTCAATAAATACAAGGCTAAAATCTTACATACATAAGGTATGGGATCTCATAGAAAGTTTTGAAGTTTCGATATACAAGTGACTCCTCGACCACAAAATAGCATTGTTGATCGGACATTTCCTAACAGACCATAGTTGGAATCAGTTTCTGACCCAACAAAGTAGGATGTAGTGCAGATCATTGCCCAACCTTCAATTTCTGACAAAGGTCAGAATTGGAAAATTTTGGGCAATGATATTCAAATTATTTCCTTCATACAAAATTCAAGAACAACTTCCGACTATCCACCACCAGGAACAGATCTTCTTAAAGATGCAAGGAATGGCAAGAAAATATTTTCTGTAGTTTCAAAATATTATGAAGAGCTTGACATCAAAAGTAAAAAAAGATTGATTTGGGAGATATATATGGAGATCCTAATACTCCACCATTCCCCGATGATCATGGTTCATAATGGCATATGCCTCTTCATTCTTCAGACAAGATACCCTATGATGATATTTCTATGTAGGAGTAGTACCAATTTGAAATGCTTTGAATATTTAGATGAGGATGTCAAGGGTTATACAGATGATTCTTCTTCATTAGAGATAGTTGATGTACCTTCACCTTCAATGATTCCCTTTCCAAAGTCATTGATTGAGGCTTCCATCATTACTATTCATTAGGACTGTATTGGAGTGAATTTACACCCCTCTTGCAAATTCTCCTTTTGCATCCCTCCACCTTAGAAAATCAAACTCGACTAAGAAATTCCACATCACCCATCTGCAACACATCCACTTGGTGCCTATCATTTGTGTCGGTGGGGGAATTTCCGTCAGAGATGCGAACACAACATTCAGACATCTGCATGGTGTGCTTACATCCCTCACATATTCCTACCTCTTGAGTCAGGAAGGACGTTACACTCCTCATTGGGGATGAAATGTGATACCTCTGTGTCGACCAACTAGCCTGAAAATGGCTCCTTCCCTCCTAATTCTTCTTTAAATGCATAGATCTTTCATGTTCATTTCATCCTCTAGCAATTCTCTTGATCCTTTACACACTAGCTATATTTCTTGAGCATCTTTTGAGCATTTCAATCCATTTTCTACACATCTTGTCGCACTTTTCCCACCATTGTGGTTGTAACTTAGTGTCCCGAGGGACTGCTTCTTCATTGTTGCAGCAGTGTAGACCTCACCAAGCTTGTAGCCTCCTCTACATGCTTGAGGGAACCTTGATTGAGAAGGTGATATTGTTTCATTTTTCCATTCCCATAGCATTGTCATTTGATTTATATGTAGCGTAGTATTATTATGATTGTTTGGTATCCTTTCTATTGTTCTCTTTATCGTATTTTCTATTGTGTAGCTTTCCTGGCTATTCATGGAGGTGGGAACACCAAAGCGAGGGGTTGATCGAGGGAAACCCTTATAGAGCTCCAACATTTTTCCTCTCTTGGTTGTGTGTAGGTGTACATGTAAATGGAACTTGCTAGCAAACTAGACTCTTAGTAAGTTGGACTTCATCACTTTTGCTTTAGTTTTCCTCCTTAGCATCTTCATATTTATTTCTTACATTTAGTTGTTTATCGTTTTGTTTAGCACATTAAAACTCATGGACTAAGTTGTTCAACTTTGTACTGTACTTTTCACTTTTTGTTTATACAGATTCCAGTGCCCTAGAGAGATGCCAGTGTGTCGCATTGTCATCCCTCACCTGCATTGCATTCCTCAGATAGAGAGCTATCTTAGGTATGGCTTAGATTCTAGAAATCGGCTCTTTTAGTCCCATCCAAACATTCAGATCAATAGAGTGACATAAGCACTTGAGAGTGCTCTTCATTCTCTATCCTTGACCTAAATACCCACTTAGCTTGAGGTAAGGTAGGGAAGCCCTCCACTCTTGACTCTCTGTGACCTAGAGCCTTGGTTTGTTTGGTCCCCCTACCTTACAAGGACATATTCAATTTTCCAAACTTGAGATCACAAGATGGATTTGTTGCAAGTATTGCAAACTTGGCTACTTCTATAGGTTTGGAGGACATTCTTGAGGGGATATGTCTCCTCTATGGATATTCTACTTTGGAGAGTTTTCTCGAGTCTCCAGATTCCATTGTTTCGACCTTGATTGGGGATTCTGATCTTGGTGAGACATCCTTGGAGGCAATTGTTTCCTCTTCAAATATTTCATATATGAGGCTTCTTCCCTCTCACTTCATTTTGGATTTGGAGTTTCTTTAGCATCTACCATCAGATTTTCTCTAGACTTCTTTCAGTGGTTTTGAGGAAACTTCATTCTTGTGGGGCAATCTAGTCTCCATCTATTTCTTCAATGGAGGGAGCATTGTATTTTCTTTGGATCTTGCTCAGCATCAGTTTCCGCATAGTCTTGGTTTGTCACCTTCTTCATTGATTGGGCATGTACCTGATTTGATTGTGGCACCTTCATCCTCCTTGGGCAAGGAGACACATGAGCAATTTTCAAAGACATCATCATCCATATTCATCCTTTAATTCCTATCTAGAATGGGAAGCATCCTTGCATTTGTACTTGGTTTTGTTTCTTTCAAAAGGGAGACAAGTTGTTTGTCGACATTGTATCATGTATTTTCTTTAGGCAGTTACCATTTTTGAAGGTGATCACATATTGTGGGGAGCTACATGATGGTCTCTCTATTTCCCTCTTAGGGGGGGGTCTATTTCTTATAGTACTCTTGTGATGGATGTAGCTCTTGGGGGTATTGATGTTGAGACATCCATACATCACTTCCATTACTTGTACATGATTAGCATTAGATTTTGGATTATATCTCTTTTTTGGGGAGGAGCTTTTTCCCATGAGGTTTTCTCCTTTTCTCTATTTGTGTGGACAAAGAAAATGGAGTCACGACTTCTCTTATCCACACCTAAAAGGGGAAGGAAGGAAGAGGAATTTGATTTCACAATGCTCACATTCAAGAACAATTATGTGAGATTACAATGAAATAAAGATAGGAATCTTCAAGGGAGATTGTTCCGAAGGCTATAAATTAATAAAGAAGATAAACTATGGATACAAACCTAGGAAAATGCAAAATGTTTGAAAACACATTGTGATATGCAAAATGATCTAAAAATGATTATGAAACAAAATGGAAAACTATAAAACTGAAGAGGTGCACCTAGAAATGTGTTTAGTAGACTGGAATGGAGACTGGAAATGTTGCTTATCCTAAAATTTTCATCTATTGGGACACTTACGCCATTCTGCATGACTTAGTCCCAAATCTAGAAAACTATTATCAAGCCCGTTTCAACCAAATGGGTATCTGAATCTACAAAAATATCTAAAAAATAGGTACAATGGGACTAAGTTTCAATTGATGGAAACTTAGTCCACTTTAGCTTTTCTGTAAATTTGAAAGTGGAAATGGAAGCTCTCGGTCTACACTTTCTACTCCTTCAGGTGTCTAGTTCTGAAATTCTAATTTTTCAGCATTGTAAGAGACTTTTTGTGGATATTTTTACCTAGCCAACAAGGAGATGAATTCAACAAGTTTGCAACTTATTCTTTAATGATTTCCAAAGCTTCAAAGTACCTAAATCTACAAACACACAAAGAAAGAAAGAGAAATGTTGAATGTTAGGGAATAGGGGTTTGCCTTGGTCAAACCCCTTTTAGGTAATTAAACCAAATGAAGAAATAAAATGAAGCATGAAATGAAGGAATTAGTACCTTTCCATGATGATTGATCTTGAATTTCTGCAGCAATAAATGAAGAATCTACCCTTGAATGATTGAAAAATGATCTTGAATGATCTCTAAATGACCTAACCCTAGCTTGCTTGACTTGAATGCATGATGAATGCATGATGAATGATGAATGAGTTATGAATTAGGGTTTAAAAGCTTGTTTATATAGGAAATCCACCTAAAATTCCTGTTAATTTTATCCCCAAGGCTGACATGGAGGAAAATTAAACTTAAAACCTAATATTTCGAGCTCAAACCTCAAAAATAGCCCAAATGGGACTAAGTCACCAAGTTGGGTGACTTAGTCCCACAGGGGCTCTTTTTCCAGTTGGGATATTAGGGAGTGAATAATTTTAGTTTTTATGTTGATTTTATTGGGTCTTTAATCAAAATAAGCCTCGAGATGTGCAATATGGGGCCATAGGGGCCTATTAATGATTATGTAAAGGGAAATTAGGGCTAGGGACACAAAGTTCAATGTGAAAATGTGATTAAATATATGCTACAACACTAAAATGAGGTCCACATAGCCTAGAAAGGCACAACCTCTAATGTGAATGTGTAAAACACATTACAACACTAGATTACAATTAGGTTTAATTTACAAGCCTTCTAGATTAATGTGAAAATGCATTTAAATACATTTGACAATATTGAATTAAGGGAGAAATAGGTCCATGAGACTTAAATGCTTGATAAAAGTCTAGAAAAGTGTGAAAGTTATTTCCAACACTTTACAACACCTTTACAAGGCATCGATAAATGCATTTTATTTAGTTTACAAGTTTCCAAGACCTAATGCGGATGTGTAAAACACCTCACAATACTAGATCAAGGCAGTCCATTAAGTCCAATTTATCATTAATTAATCCCAAATCAAGTAAGGAAAAATGGATACTTTTTCGGTGTCCACATTTAGCCCCCACTTTAGTGAGAGGATGAACTTGCTTCAAAATCACACTAAAATATCTACATTCAAGAGGGGTCTAATCATACCAATGTTGATGACAAAGGATGACAAAGATTAAGGCAGCGTTGAAGCCCCCAGGATCTAATATCCTAAGTTAAACCAACATGAGTGCAAAAGTATAGGCACAGGGTGTATGGTTTGCAACAAAAAAAAATACATGATCATGCAATTGCAATAACTAGAAGGAAGAGAACTACAAAGGTGGATCAAGCTTTGACCATTTGTCCAACACGTTATGGATTTGATCTAGGTTGTTTTTCTAAAAATGCATACTCACTCTGAGGCTTCGAAACTCCTGGCTGTCCACCGGGTGAGAAGTCTTAAAAGCTGAGAAACATACACTCATGGCTGGTATGCACTCACACATACGCAAGTGGCTATGGGAAAAGTCATGCCTCAGATTGGGCTTCTTGCTCAGCCATACCAAATTTATACCTCATGATAACTTTAATAAGGAACCACGCAAAAAGGGTCTTCGAGCTCTATGAGGTAAGCAAAACTTCGTATGCTTGACACTCATAGACATTGTAAATGGTGTAAGGAATGTTCATAGGGATTTTTCTTAGTTCATCCATGGTCTCATCTTAGGGAACATTATGCCTAATGTTTCCAAGAGAGGATGTGTTAAAGAAGTATCATGCTCTTGGAGGGAATCAAACCTAATGAAATCACCAAGAAAAGGATGCATCACAAGAAGAAATAAATCATTCAATGCAACATGATGAGTGCCGATGTATTCCCCCACTTTAAAGCAGTTGCTAACACCATTACTGTGAGAAATTGCTTTAAATTAGAAGAATATATGAGAGCTTACTCAGAAATCCCTATGCCAAGCCTATAAGCTACATTATGAAAAAGGCTAGTATGTCAAATGTGATCCAACTTAAGGCATGTTGTCCACATCCCAAACTTTCTCTTTATGTTCATGAAAGGTTAATGACTAGCCAAAAGAGGCAACAACAAGTCACATATGAGGACAAGGCTACCTAACCCAGTTCCCCCACTTAGTGCAGGACAACGATGAGCCAAAATGATTGATAAGATGCATGCTAGAGTGAAAATCAATATCGATTAGAGGAATGAGGTGCCCCCATATAAGGGAGAGTACCAAACTCCTTAAGATGTTGAATTTTACTACTTAAATGAAAAATGTAATGCAATGTTAATGCAAGCTAAATCTACGATGGTGAAGGACTCCAAAATAAGAAAAGAAAGTATTCTAAAGGTGGGCTCACCAAAATGTGGACAATGGTAATGGAGCCACAACTTCTCTTATCCACACCTAAAAGGGGATTGAAGGAAGAGGAATCTAATTTCACAATGCTCACATTCAAGAACAACTTTGTGAGATTCCAATACAATAAAGATTGAATCAACCAAGGTAGATTCTTTCGAAGGCTAGAAATTAATAAAGAAGATAAACTATGGATACAAAACTAGGAAAATGCAAAGTATTTCAAAACACATTGTGATATGAAAAATGACCTAAAAATGATTATGAAACAAAACAAAAAACTATAAAACTCAAGAGTTGCACCTAGAAATATGTTATAGACTGATGAGCCCAAAATATGCTCATACTTTGAATATTATGATAAAATTTTAATGCCTTTACTTTTGTTATTGGTGGTTGTTTGAAACTCTTTTGAAACCTTTTATGGGGATATCCTGTAGCAAAACATTTGGATATTCCTGCAGCTTATTGTGTTGACTTGACTACATTTATTACTCCATTGACTCCCTAAATGACTGGTATATCACATACAGTTTTTGAATGACGAAATAGATTTAAATGTGTGATTAATGAACAGATATTGTGTATGTGCCATACGCATTTTCTTTTGCATCTGTTACCTTTTATTTTCTAGGTTGTTGAAGAATGATTGAGTCAAGTGCAGTCGATCTCGGCCTTGCAGTAAAGTCTATTTCCTGCATGACTTCGAGGAAGCTCTGGCAAAGACTCTTTGACCGAAACCGTTGGGAAAGATTTTTAATGATAGTCAATCTGGAAAGAGTGGAGCGCTAGATTCTCTCCAGATCGGGTTGAACGCATAAATTCATTTATGAAGTTTGTTCCTTGATTCTGGGATACACTTTACTTCCACATCTTTCTTTAATAGGGTTAGTTAGTTAGTTTCTCTCCTGATTTTAAATAAAGTACTCCTCCTGCGCGAGTGAGGGGGAGATGATAGTTAGAGTAAGATAGAAGAATAGTGATAGAAAGATAGTAGATATCATGTAAGAGTCAGTATGATAATGAAAAGCATAATCTGTTTGACAAGAGACAAAGTTTGTTGTTAGTTTATATCAACAAAGCAATGTATACCATTATATTTTCATGAATAAAGTTTGATGAAGTTCTGAGTTCAGCACCTGTGTAATCAGTAGATGCTTGCTAAGGGGCCCCACTTAGTAAGTATCTGTAGCTAGTTAGTTAGCTGTTCTTTTCTGTTGATCTTCAGTTAGCTTTCATCTTTGAAGTTTTCATACAAACTCAGTCTTGTATTGCTCCTGCAACATAGAGAATCCATCCCTGTGCCTATTCCTGCAGCATAAGGTCAGTTCATTGTTTGTGTTTCAGTTGTAGCTGTTATGGTTTATGTTTTAGTCAAATCATAGTTGAGTTAAAGAACTTTGCATTACCTTCCTATAGTGTAGATAGAATTCCTTCCAAGTATTTATTTCTGCTAAGTTTTGACCGAAACCAGTTCTTAGTGCATATATTGTTCTGCGCCATTTAAAGTATACATCCCCTTGTTTGACAAGTAAATGAATGTCCATAGAGAGATATTAATCACCTGTTGGAATGTCTAATTCCCAGGAAAGGTTTTACTGTAATTTTCATATCCTTTTGTGGGCGCGGCCATTTTTGGCGCCGTTGCCGGGGATGGTGTTAAGCTAAGGATTTAGATGCAGGTGCCTTTCCCTCTTCAGCTTCAAATTTGTGACCATCTCTTCTGACACCAGATTATTAGTGCTCCCACTGTCACTAATGACATCACAACATTTTCCTTCACACTTGCACCTTGTGCGAAATAGATTCTTCCTTTGTTCTGGTTCCTTTTCCTCAGTCACCAGGGTTCTCCTAATCACTAGGGCTTCTCCCCTTTTTGCATCATCAGAATGTTTAGATTGGGTCTCCTCATCTACATGTGCAACCCTTCGACGACCTTCTGGCCTTTTGTCTATCCTTCCTTGGTGTTGTGGACATTCATAGGCTTGATGCCCTTCTTCACCACACTGGAAACATGTTCCTTTAAAACCACCTCTTCCAAATCCTTGTCCATATCTCCCTCATCCTCTACCTCTTTGATCACCACTATTTTGATCATGAGGGCGGTAGCAGTTTTCATTTCTTTGGCTTCAGCTGGTACCCACATCTTCACTTTTCTTTTCATCATCATTTCAGCTTCCTGAAGGTCTTTCATTTCCCCTTCTGCTTTGACCTCCTCATCCTTTTTGCTTTCCATCAAATCTTTTGTTCAGCTTCTCTTCCACCTTCAGAGCAAACTGATACACATCCTCAATGGTGGTCATTCTGACTAGGCTTAACTCCTCCGAATGCTCGTTGGTAACCCATTAAGATATCGGGCTACCTTCTCCTTATTGTCCTCTATGTGACCCGTTCTAATGATTATCTTGTGAAAATATTCGATATATTCTTTCTGAGATCTGCTTCCTTTGCTTCAACCCTTGCAATTTCTTCACAGATCTAACTCGTAGTCCATTGGTATGAAGCTTTTTAGTTTTCTCTACCATCGCGATCCCATCTCGTGATCTTGCTTTTCCTCTTTGATTTCTTTCCTTCGACCTCTTTCCACCAAATCTTGGCCCTTCAGCTTCATTTTCACAAACTTAACCCGATCTGGGTCCTCTATTTCCTCATACTCAAAATATTCTTCTAGCTCATTGATCCAGTCGATCAACTCTTCTGGGTTCAAACTTCTAGAGTAACTGAGGAATTCTGCTCTGGGTCTTTTCTTGATCTTCAAAATGGCCCTTATTAGCCACATTTTTTTTTGATCAAATGCTTCTTCTTCCTCTTCTATTAACATTTAATTAAAACTATTTTATCATTCAAATCCACTCAAAAGTCAATGGGTCTAATTCACATTAGCACCTTATAAAATCATTTTGGCACCCATTAAAAATCACTCCTACACATTAATTTCCTAACATTAGCACTAGCCACCAAACACATTACAGCCCAATTAAACTTCATTTGGGGTCCGATTAATGCATATGACTAATGTTTCTTTTTTGGGTATCCCATTCTTTTTCCTCATTTTACCATGCGCTCTCTCTAGAAGGTTCTCGGCGATGGAAGTGAATGCAAATGGTGACGACTCTCCATGGCTCCTGCTGGTTTGAACGCATTGAGGGAACAATAAACATCATTCTCCTTTGAATATGCAAACAATGGTACTATTTAATCATTTTATTTTGCATCTTTCATGACCCGTGAAGGGTTTATTTGATGATTGACACATTATTACTACTTGTTTATGAAATAAATCATTCCTCTTACATGTCTTTTCGCCATGTGCTATTTGATTTTGTCGAGTCATGGTGCTAGTGTTTTACACACTGCTTTTTTTGGGTTAAATGATTTCCTCTCCTTGTTTTAGCACACTGACGACCAGGTAAAGTCAATTGTTTCATGATTTTGTCTATAGAAATGATAGAGGAATTTTGAGGATTTGACCACATGTTTGCAAAAAATAATTTTTTGGTCTGCATCGACCTTTTTATAAAAAACCCATGTGAATATGGGCATAAATCAGCAAGCCCATTTATTATGCGCCATTATTGTGAAAACCCTTGCTTTGTTTTTTTCTAAATGAATTGTAGATTTTTGGGTAGGGCTTATAGGCTACTCTTGCTCTCTTAGGATGTTTCACCTAAAAGGAGAGAGATAAATCCCATGCAAAAGATCTAGTTAGGTTCACTCAAATTATGCAATGTATGACATTATTTAGACTAAATGGAATGAACTAAGTGCAATTAGATGATCTATTTAACTAATTATGAATGAAAAACCTAAGAATTATGCAATGTTGGAAAACATAATGTGATATGCAAACATGAACTAAGAATGAACAAATGCAAAACAAAACAGAAAAAGGATAAATCAGAGTGCACCTGGGTAGAGATTGGAGAATCTAGAATCTTTTGAATGCTAACTGAGATTATAAAAAAACATCATTCAGACTCATCCAGCCACTGATGGCGAATTAGTCATGCTTTTGATGAAAACTGTCAGAAACTAGTTTTTGAGTGTCGGGATCCAGAATTTGACAAAATCTAGATTTCCAACCTTAAGGCGGGACTCATTTGCCACTGATGGTGAATCAATCCTCTCCCAAAATTCTATGAAATTAGGGGACAATTCTGCAACACCAGATCTGAGGTTGTCTGCTAGTTGGGTTGATGAAGTTAATTATGTAGAAAACATATAGAAAGTCTTCTCCAAGCTTGAAATGATGTTGATTTGACTTGAAGCACCTTGTTGACTTGTTGACCACCACCTAATTGCTTGTCAAATCTGCATACACATGTCTACAAACACACACACAAAAGAGGAAAAATGGTTAAGGGTTAGGTTATAGGGATTTGCCTTGGTCAAATCCCACTTTGGTAAACAAACCCTTAATGAAATAATGAAAAGAAGGAGAATGATAAAAAAATAACATGCAAATGCTATCAACTTACCAAACCCTTATTGAAGAAAATCTAAATATATAACAATGGTTGCTCCAAAATACTTGATTAATGCTTGATTCAATGATGCAAAGTGCTTGAATGCTTGAATGAATGTGTGAATAAGTGAACTTGATGAATGGGGGTTAAAATGGATGTAAAATCACTTATTTATACACACTTTTTCCTTAGTAACCCAATGATACCTCAGCACAGGCCAACATCAAGTAATTTTTGAATAAAAACCTGAAAAAAAATTTGAAATATTTTGAAATTTGGAGCCAAGAGGGACTCATTTGCCACCCATGGCGAATGGTCCCACCTTGGACTTGAATGTGAGTGTCAGGAATTAAGTCATTTTTAATGTTGTTTGTTGGGTTTACATTAAAAAACATACTTAATTAAGACTTATAAGGGCATGAAGGGGTCAAATAAAGCAGAAGAAAGGTGTAAATAGTGAAATTATGCCTAGAAAACTGTGAAATCTTGTTACAAGACTTTACAATGCTTCAAAATAGGACTTAATAAGTGATGAAAAGGTGAGTTTTAGGTGAATTTCAATGAATAAAGTCTAGACAAGTGTAGAAATGTTTTACAACACCTTCACAAGATGTCATTATTTGAATTTTAAGGACCTAAATGTGCATGTTCAAGCCATATTACATCAATAAATCAAAGAAAAATAGATCAAGCATCCCGAAGAAAGGCCTAAAAGACCATGAAAATGACAAGGGGCCATTTTTCTACTGTGCACCAAATACAAGGTTTTTTGGGATTAAATGATTAAATACAACCTGGTAAAGTTGATTGTCTCATGATTTTGTCTCCAAAAATGATGAGGAATTTCATGGGTTTGACCACATGTCTGTAAAATAAGATTGTTTGGTCTACTTCGACCTTTTTATAAAAAACCCATGTCACTATGGGCATAAATCGGCAAGCCCATTTAAAATACACCATATTTTTGAAACCCCTTGCTTAGTTTTTTTCCAAATTTGTGTGCTTAAGGAATTAATCTCATGAAACCATTGCCTAGAATATTCAACATCTATCTCAAGACGCACTTTTGTACTCTTGTGAGTGAGGAATTATTATTATGAAACCCTTGGTTAATT